>PGFW01002272.1:0-18680 GCA_003123925.1 Haematobia irritans
AGACATATAGATTATATAATGCCTCAAGCGTATTCATCACTAGCTTTTGTTAAGCGTAACAGTCGGGAATTTAGTGACCCTTACGTGCGAAAAATATTATATTCTTGCTTCGTTATATCAAAGTTAGAATATGCGCACTTGATTTGGAATCCTTGTATGTGCCCACAAGTGAATATAATTGAGAAATTGCAGCGTAAATTTGTAAAATTTGCTCTTATTTCTTTGAACTTCTGTTTGTCTTTGCATGGTTGTTAGAGACCATATACTAACACCAAATGTACCAAATTTCAGCCGGATCGGATGAAATTTGCTTTCCTCTTTAGAAGGATGCCGACCAGCCAAATTTGTGGGTCGCGTTTATATGGGGCTTACATAAAAGTGACCGATATGGCCCAATGGACGCATATCGACCTACATCAATAGCAACTACTTGTACGCAAGTCTCAAGTCGATGAGCTTTGTTTTCGTTCGGGAAGGTTAGCGTGAATATTCGATCAACAGACGGAACGGACGGACATGCTCAGATCGACTCGAGATTCACCCACGGCCCAGAATAATATATACTTTATGGAGTCTTAGAGCATATTCGAATTGTTAATCACAACGGAATGACAAAGTTAATAATACCACCGATCCTATGGTGGAGGGTAATAAAAATGGAAATGGAAAAAAATGGTTTAGCCTATATTAGGCATTTTTCTCTTAAATTTTTTTATTTGTAATATTTATAACCATAATAAATTAAGAATATAATAAAAGAAAGTTGGGTTCTAACTATAAAGGTTTTCAATTCGTCTCTTAAATGTAAAAAATAAAAAAATTAAATTGTTCTTTAATTATACGCATCCACCAATTAGGATGGCGGTATATAACCTTTGTTTCCGTTTTGTAACACATCGAAACTATATGGCCTCTAAGACCCATAAAGTATATATATTCTGGGTCGTTGGATGAAATTCTGGAGTCGATCTGAAGCATGTCGTCCGTTCCGTTGTCCGTCTGCCAGGCTGCCGTCTTGTGGAAATCATCGCTAACCTTCCAACGAAACAGCTATCGACTTGAACTGTGGCACAAGTAGTGTATGATTAGGTCGGAGTAATTGAAATGGGCCCATATCCGCTCCACTTTTTACGTATAGCCACCCATATAAACGGCACCTTCAAATGTTGGCTTCGTGAGCTCTAACGAGAAGGCAATTTCATCGATCCGCTTGATAATTTTGGTAGTAGGTTTTAGTATATTCGGTCTCTAAGCAACGCATGCCAAACAGATTGGTCCACATCGGTCCAATAATTAATATAGGCCCTCATATAAACCGATCCCGCGATTTGCGTTTGCTGCGAGCCTACTAAGAGAACAAAGATATTTCATCCAGTCCGGCCTGAAATTTTGGTACCATGGTGTTTGGTATCATGTATCTAACTATGAATCATGCAAAAATTGGTCCACATCGGTCCATAATTATATATAGCCGCCATATAAACCGTCCCATATTGACTCTGCGAGCCTCAGGAGAGAAGCAAAAGTCTTCATCCAGATCAGGTGAAATTTGGTACATGATGTTTGGCATACGGTCATCTTAACAACCAATGCAAAAATTGTCCACATCGGTCCATAAAAATTATATATATACCGCGCATATAAAACCGATCTCCCAGATTTGGCTTGGCGAAGTCGTCAAAAGAGGAGAATTGCATCGCGATCCGCTGAAATTTGGTACATGGTGTTAGTATAAGGCCCATCTAACAACCATGCAAAAATTGTTCCATAATCGGTCCAAAATATATATAGCTTCCCAGTATAAACCGATCCCGCAGAGTTTGACAACACCGGAGCCTCTTGGAGGAGCAAAATTCTATCCGAATCCGGTTGAAATTTAGTACGTGGTCTTAGTATACGGTTTTTGTAAGGCAACCATGCAAAAATTGTCCATATCGGTCCATAATTATTATATAGCGCCCCATAATAAACCGATGCCCCGATTTGACCTCCGGAGCCTCTGAGGGGCAAAATCATCCGATCCCGGTTGAAAATTTGGTACCTGCTGTTAGTTTATGCGGCCTCTAATGAACCATCAAAAATTGGTCCATAAATCGTCCATAATTATAGTATATGCCCCCATAAAGCCGATCCCAGGATTTGACGCTCCGAGCCTCTTGAGAGAGCAAAATTCACTCCGACCCGAGTTTGAAATTTGGTACGTGGTGTTGAGTATATGGTCTCTAACAACCAATTGCACAAATTGGTCCATAGTCATATACTTTAATATACGTCCCATATAAAACCTCCCAAGACTTCTTCGACTCCGCGGAACCTCTTGGAGGAGCAGAAAAGTCATCCGTACGGTTGAATTTTGGTACATATGATGGCCTCTACAGCCATGTTAAAAATTGGTACCATATCGGTCTTTAGTTATGTAATAGCCGATGAGCTATATTACACAAAAATTGGTCCATATCGCCCAAAATAATCTACGCAAAACTTTATTCCATAGAAAATTTCTGTCCAAAAATTTTTATTACTATAAGAAAGTTTTGTCAAAAATTTCAATTTCTATTAGAAAGTTTTGTCAAAAAGTTTATTTCTATAACAAAATGTTTGTCAAATTTTATTTCCAATAGAAAAATTTTGTCAAAATTTATATATTTTATCAGAAAATATTTTATGAAAAATTTGAATTTATTAAGGAAAATTTTGCCAATATTATGTCCATAGAAAGTTTGTGAAATTTCATTCTATAGAAATTGTTAATTGTAAAAATTTAAAATTCTATCTATAAGAAAATTTTGTCAAAATTTCATTTCTATAGAAAATTTTGTAAAAATTAATCAGTTTCAATGTACAAGAAAAATTTGTCAACATTTTATTTCTATAAATAATTTGTCAAAAATTATCAAATTTCTAATAACTTAGAAATTTGTCAACATTTTATTTCTTTTAGAAAATTTTGTCAAAATTTTAGTGTAGAAAATATTTTCAAAATATTTGGACAATTGGTCAATCATTCATGAAAATTTTCGTAAAATTTTATTTCGTATATGAAAATTTTGTAAAAGTTTATTCATAGAAAATTTTGTCAAATTTTTATTTCTATAGAAAATTTTGTCAAAATTTTATTTCTATAGAAAATTTTGTCAAAGGTTTCATTTCTATAGAAAATTTTGTCAAAATTTTATTTCTATAGAAATTTTGTCAATACTATGATTATTACGTAAATTAAATCGGCCTTTTTTTGTTTAATATATACCCGTATGGGCTAAACTTACAAATTTAGAAGACAGTGTTAAAAAGTTTTACGATACCTTGCCATCGCAAGTGTTATCGCAACCCAAGTAATTTCGATTGTGGATGACAGCCTTTAAGTAAGAAGTTTCTACGCAATCCATGGTGAAGGGTACATAATATCGCCTGGCCGAACTTACGGCCGTATATACTTGTTTTAATTTTCCATAATTCAAGATTATACGACTTTAACGATTACAATTCTTATGCAAACGTTAATATTTGTTTTTAATATCTCCCAAGTATGGTTGGTCAAGGATACCATAACAATGCCTAAGGTTAGCTTTTCCTCACTCCGTTTTGTTATGATCAAAATTTGTATTAGACAAAAATTTGCTATGTAATTATTTTCCCTTATTTGAAAATCCAAATATTATCTCTTAATAGCCAATTTAAGTCTTTTGTTGTATTTAGCATTACCTTAAATGGTTATACATAATTAATTGTTGGAAGTTTAATATCTTTGGTGAATTCGTTTAAAATTCGCTTTTGTGAAATTTATCTAGCTAATATCTAATTAAATTACAAGCTACACAAAAACAATGCATGCGATATAATCTGCGCATGTGCCACCGCTACTACATAACACTATTAATCTTTTAATAGAATTTAAACATTACTATAGCAAAGGGGTATGAAGTTCAAAACGACAGCGACTACATACAAACAGTGGTGATGACGACTTTTTGACTACTGAGTTCACAGAATGAAATTAATAAAATAATTTACAATATTTAACAACTTTAATATGAATTGAATTGGTTGTTAGTGTGCTGAAACTAGCAAATACTAAAATATTGAAGTGCAGCATAACTAATAGACCCCTAATCATTATTTAGGTTGCAGACAAATTGTCCATTTGTTCGCAAGCTTGCTATGGCATTTGAGTAGCATGTATAGTTTGTTGCAATTAAGTTTTCTTTGGTGATAAATAGCTTTGATTATTGAGAGTGATCATTAATACAATGGACGGTGTACTATTGCAATGGAAAGATGCCAAAATCTTAAGGTGTCAAAAGAGTGATTGTGAATATTTGGCAAAGAGTTGGAAAAATTTACATACAATCTATTAATTAATGTCAACATGAAGATACTGTGTGACTGGTGTACACGCAAAAAAAAATATTATATTCCCCCAAAAGAAATATTAGACAAACTAATATCGTTTGGCACACTTAAAAAAGGTGAACCCTCCATTTTCACTAAAGCCAATTTAACTTTATTTTAGATCATGGTATTATTATGTATGGAGAAAGTTTCCTTTACTCTAATAATTTTCACGTACACACAAAGAAAACGTCATTAAAAGTCAGCCAACGAAAAATGTTCATTGATATAACGAAGCATTTTCATTAATACAATGAAAATATTCGTTAATAGAACGAAACGTTACGTTGATTGGCAGAAAATTCGTTGTATTAACGAATTTTTTCATTGGCTTTTAATGACAACATTTCGTTAATATAACGAAACTTTTCTATTAGTGTACGTTAGTTAAATTAACTAAAAACCGGGAGAAAAATTTAGACAAATGAAGCATTTACTAAATTCGTTCTTCTAACAACAGATTTTAAAAATTTTATTACAAATACGCCCATCTTGAACTTCGTATGGCACTAAAGAACATTCTTGCAATTTTAAACTCCATTTTTTCCTTCAAACTGAAAAATTTTCTTAGGCAAGTGAAAACAAATAATTATGTCTAACATAATATATTTTTTTTTTTTTTAATTTGTCGAAAAATATTTACTTATTTTTGTGATAACGGCGTGATATCACGCATTTCTAATACAGTTTAGTTAAAATTTTCTAAAATACCCAACAAAACAAATTTGGAAATTGTTCCAAAGGCACTACTTTAAAAACACTTCTAAAACGGTCCTCCAAGATGTTCTTCATTTTAACTACACAGGATGTTCTTTTAATTCAATTTTTTATAACTCGCTGTTTTCATATATTTAATGGATATTTTTAACTTTTTGTTTTCAAAATGGGTTAAAAACAGAGTAAGAATTAATAAAATGGTACAAATAATAAATTTTATCGAAAAAAATGATAAATTCAATCTAGAAAAATTGCGAAAAAAATATAGAATTTAATTATTTGGCAACATATAATTTTTTTTTAATTCACATCCAAAATTCTAAATTCGGATCACACCTTAAGAAGTGGTGCACATTCAGCGCAACGACTATCGAAATGGTAGACATCCGTCCTATAACAAATCCATGTTAAATTCATCGCTTCTGTGCCAATTTTGCACCACTTCCTAATCCAAAACTCCTTTTTTGGCGACGCTCTTTTTTTGGCTGGGTAATCTTATTTTTCTAAAATTAACCAAAATTTTTCTTCCTGGTAGGTTCACTGTTTTTTCAGTGCATTTGCTTTTCGCTGTAAGGAATTTTATTTGGAAGAAAATTACAGAATTTTTGTGATAAATGTTGACTGTTTTTACAGGATATGAAAACAATTTGATACAGACTAACTCAACAATTTTTTTTACCCTAAACCAAATAGTGGTCAGGGTATAATAACATTGATCTGCCAAAAAATGTGCCTACTAGAAATATTTACTTTAGACCCCATAAAATATATATCGATCGACTCAGAATCATCTCCTGAGTCGATCTTGGTGTCCGTCCGGGGTTTTTGAGGCACACGGACGAACGCTAAAGTTTGTAAAAGATGTAAATTTTTATTTTTTCCTTTTTGGCCATTTTGGAACTTTGAGGACTTGTAAGCACGATTGCCACTCGTGCTAAAAATAATCTACCAAAATTTCCATTTTACCAAAAGTATACCAAATTTAAAAAAAATCTTATTTTGAAATTGTTGTCAACATTTTTTTCTATAGAAAATCTTGCCAAAATTTTATTTCTATAGAAAATTTTGTCGAAGCTTTGCTGCTATAGAAAAATTTGTCAAATTTTATCAAAATTTTATTTCTATGGAAACTTATGTCAACATTTTATTTCTAAGATAATTTTGTTAACTTTTATTTCTGCAGAAAATTTTGTCAACATTTTTTGCATATAGAAAATTTTGCCAAAATTTTATTTCTATAAAATTTAAAAAAAAAAATGTTGTCAAATTTTATTTCTATATAAAATTTTTGTCAAAATTTTATTTTATAGAATTTTCAACATTTATTTCTATAGAAAATTTTGTCAACATTTTATTTCTATCGAAAATTTTTTGAACCATTTTATTTCTTTAGAAATATTTTGTGAACATTTTATTCCTATAGAAAAATTTGTCAAAATTTTAAATTTATATAAAAAATTTTGTCAAAAATTTATTTCTATAGAAAATTTTGTCAACATTTTATTTCTATAGTTAATTTTGTCAAATTTTATTTCTATAGACAATTTTTTTTAAAATTTATTTCTATGGAAACTTATTTTATTTTTTCATTTTTTTTATTTTTATTTTACATTTTATTCATATAGAAAATTCTGTAAACTTTATTTTTCTGTTAGTATTTTTCTACCAAATTTTTATTTTTATAGAAAATTTTGTCAAAATTTTATTTCTATAATTAAAATTTTTTCAAAATTTTATTTTATAGGAAGTTTTTATCAAAATTTTTATTTTTATAGTAAAATTTTGTAAAAATTTATTTTTTGTAGAAAATTTTTGTCAAAATTTTATTTCTATAGAAAATTTTTTCAAATTTTATTTTTATAGAAAATTTTGTAAAAATTTTATTTCTATAGAAAATTTTGTCAACATTTTATTTCTATAGAAAATTTTTTGAACATTTTATTTCTTTAGAAAATTTTGTGAACATTTTATTCCTATAGAAAAATGTTGTCAAAATTTTATTTATATAAAAAAATTTTGTCAAAAATTTATTTCTATAGAAAATTTTGTCAAAATTTTATTTCTATAGATAATTTTGTCAAATTTTATTTCTATAGACAATTTTGTTAAAATTTATTTCTATGGAAACTTATTTTATTTTTTCATTTTTTTTATTTTATTTTACATTTTATTCATATAGAAAATTTTGTAAACTTTTATTTCTGTAGTATTTTCTACCAAAATTTTATTTTTATAGAATATTTTGTCAAAATTTTATTTCTATAGAAAATTTTTTCAAAATTTTATTTTTATAGGAAGTTTTATCAAAATTTTATTTTTATAGAAAATTTTGTAAAAATTTTATTTTTATAGAAAATTTTGTCAAAATTTTATTTCTATAGAAAATTGTTTCAACATTTTATTTTTATAGAAAATTTTGTAATAATTTTATTTCAATAGAAAATTTTGTCGAAAGTTTATTTCTATAGAAAATTTTGTCAACATTTTATTTCTATAGAAAATTTTGTCAACATTTTATTTCTATAGAAAATTTTGTCAGTTTTTTTTATACCCTTCACCACTACTGTGGTACAGGGTATAATAAGTTTGTGCATTTGTATGTAACGCCAAGAGAATAATTGTCATAGACCCATCTTTTAGTATACCGATCGGCTTAGAATTAAATTCTGAGTCGATTTAGCGATGTCCGTCTGTCTGTCTGTATATGTAATTTTGTGCACAAAGTACAGGTCGCAGTTTAAGTCCGATCGTCCTCAAATTTACATAACGGCTTTCTTCGGGTAGAAGAAAATCGCTATTGATTTTAGAAAAAATCGGTTCAGATTTAGATATAGCTGCCATATTATAGTTATCACAGATTTGATCATGAATTCACGTATTTATGAACCGAAGTTCTTCAATTTGTACATCTGAAATGTTTTGTCAGTCCGGTAAAAACTGCCAAATATCAGCTAAAATCGGTTCAGATTTTATATAAGCTCCATATATATTCTTTCGTCCGATTTGGACTTATATGGCCCCAAAAGCCAGAGTTTTGCCCTGACTTGCTTCAAATTTTGCACAACAAGTACGTTTAATAGTATCGTTAATTGTGCCAAATTTAGTTGAAATCGGTTCAGATTTAGATATAGCTCCCATATATATCTTTCGGCCGATTTGGACTTATATGGCCCAAAAGCCAGAGTTTTGCCCTGATTTGCTTCAAATTTTGCACAACAAGTACGTTTAATAGTATCGGTTAAGTGTGGCTTAATTTGGTTAAAATCGTTCCGAATTTTAGATATAGCTCCCATATATATTCTTTCGTCCGATTTGGATTTATATGGCCTCAAAAGCCAGAGTTGTGCCCTGAGTTGTGAAATTTTTGAACAAGGAGTACGTTTTTATAGTATGTTAATTGTGCAAAATTTAGTTGAAGTCGGTTCAGATTTAGATATAGCTCCCATATATATCATTCGCCCGATTTGGACTAATATGCCCACAGAGGCAAAAATGCTACTCTGATTTACGTGAAAGTTTGCAGAGGAAGTAGAATTGATTTGAAACTTTGCACAGGCAGTAGAATTAAGGTTCTGCATATGCGTGATTATTTTGGTTGAAATCGGTTCAGATTTTGATATGGCTCCCATATATATCTTTCGCCCGATTTTCCGTCATATGACCACACAGGTCAAAGTTGTTATCCGATTTACGTGAAATTTTGCACAGGGAGTAGATTCAACATAGTAACTATGCATGTGAAATTTGATTGCAATCGGTTCAGATTTCGATATAGATTCCATATATATGTTTTTCCGATTTAGGCAAACCTACCTACATTTTCCTTATCAAATCGCCACTGCTAAGTCGAAAACTTATCAAAATGACTCAAATTTTCCTACTACTCTATTACACATCTATCGACCGATAAATCATAAATACACTTTTGCGAAGTTGCCTTCAAAATTGCGTTCATTATTTAAATGTTTCCTATATTTTTTTTTAAGCTAACATTGTATTCCACCTCAGCGCAATTCAGCCGACTTAGATTGTAAAATCTATAAGTATTGCAAACTCTGTCAGATCTTGGCCTCAGATATACAGAATTATATGTGTATGGAACTTCTAGTATAGATCCAACACATTGGACGGATTTGATATGGTAACGAAAATGTGGACTTAACAAAAGTGGTGGAAGGGTATAATAAAAGGTGTGATTCTTTTGAGAGTTAGGATTTTCAATGCAATTAGTATTTGACAGATCACGTGGGATTTCAGACATTGGTGTCAAAGAGAAGAGATGCTCAGTATGCTTTGACATATTCAATCATGAATAGGCCGAACGATCTGCCACAACGTCGAATTTTCAGTGAATGGGCCCTAGAAAGTTGGCAGAAAATCCGCTTTTTTATCGACAAATTTTTGTTCAGCGATTGAGCTCGATTTTCTGGTTTGAATGGCTACGTAAATAAGCAAAATTGCCGCATTTGGATGAAGAGCAAACAGAAAGCCGTTCACTGTTTTGGTGTCGGTTTGTAACGCTGGTGGATTCATTGGACCGTATTTTTTCAAATATGCTGTTTGACGCGCAACGTTACGGTGAATTGGCGATCGCTATCGTTTTCCCGATAGCTAACAAACTTTTTGTTTGCCAAAAATGGAAGAACTGAACACTTGTGTTGACATGTGGTTTCAACAAGATTGGCGCTACATTGCACACAGCTCGCGATTCTTGGCCATTTTGAGGGAAAACTTCGGAGAAAAAAAAAAAAAAAAAAATTCCATCTCCAGGAAATGGACCGGTAAGTTGGCCACCAAGATTCATGCGATTTGACGCCTTTAGGACTATTTTTGTGGGGCCTACGTCAAGTCTAAAGTCTACAGAAATATAGCCAGCAAACTATTCCAGCTTTGGGAAGACAACATTTCCGAAGAATATTCGGGCTATTCCGGCCGAAAATGCCTCGAAAAAGTTGCCCCAAAATTGCGACTTTCCGAATGGACACCTAAGACGCCAGCCCGGCGGTTAACATTTAAAATGAAATTATCTTCAAAAGTAAATGTCCATCGACCAATCCTAAACGTTTCAAATAAAGAACGAGAGAAAATTCTGTTGGCAAAATTTTATGCGTTTTTTTTTTAAAAAATGTTATCAAGCTGCTTAACAAATCACCCTTTATTAGTCCCGGCCCCGCCCGGACTTTTAGGACTTTCCTACCTTCACTTGGAGTGCAGGATTTTAATTATAGCCCTAAACCACATAGTGGTCAGGGTATAAATAAGTTTGATCGGGCCAAAAAATTGATGCCTACCAGAAATATTAGATTTTAGACCCCATAAAATATATACGATCGACTTCAGAATCACCTCCTTGAGTCCGATCTAGCGCTTTGGTGTCCGTCCGTCCGTCCTCGTCGTCGCATGTATTTGTTTGTTCACGAAGGATTCGGTCGCAATATTAACCGATTTTGATGAAATCGTTATATGTAAGGTTTTTTCTAATATTTAGCGTCTTTGTAGGGATTTTTTTTATTACAAATTTGTATGTATTACCCACACTAATTTAACGATTTTCTCTTTTTTAATAATGGGCTCAATATTTGTGGCATACTAACTCCGTAGGCGCAATATCAACACAGCCAGTGTTGCTAGAAGTAGGGGAAATTCCCTATATGTATGGTTTTTCTAATATTTAGCGTCTTGTTGGGACGTAGGGCTATAATGTAGGAATTTTCACTTCAAACACAATTTGTAATAATTTGTTTTACATTTACTAGAGGAGGAAAGTAGAAGCCGGCAAGGCTTTTTCCAAAATTTTATTTTTGTAGAGATTTAACAAAATTTTCTCAAAATTTTATATCTTTGGAATTTTTTCTCAAAATTTTATTTCTATACAATTTATTGTCAAAATTTTTTTTCTATAAGAAAAATTTCTCACGAAACTTTGTTTATAGAAACTTTTTCCAAAATTTTATTTTTTTTAGAGATTTAACAAAAAAGATTACTAATTTGGGTAGAATTCTATACGCAATCTGTGGCAACCGTGTGGTAATAACAAATTTATGAATTCTAGTATATACGTTTGCATATTCATTGTTTTAAAGATAATAAAGTCTAGAAACCATTTTTGTTTTGTTAAAAATTTTTTAAATTTAACCGCAAAATTATAGTAGGGAAAGATTGTTCGGGAATGTAATGGGAAAGTAGGCGGAACTTTTTTGTCGCCTTGTAGGGCGTAAACCGAAGCATTTTCCCTGGCAACAATGGCTAGAGCTTATAGTCAGATTGACACAAAAAGCAACGCAATAAACACGTACCCTTTATTTTCTTAATATGCAACTGCGGTTTATCTCCCATACCTATATCGAATGTATCCCACAAATGCTTAATTGATTACTAATTCAGTTAGAAGTGGTTTAGGGTTATGATTAAGTCGGCCCCCCGCCCGACTTTCTACTTACTTACTTGTTTTTAATTTTTTATCTGAAAACATAATCGGCAAATTTCTTTAAAATTGGCATAATTGATTTAAACAATTGCACATATGTAATTTTGTTTTTTTTTTCCAATCTTCCAGTAATATTTCCGATATTTGGATGTCCAACAGCAATGATGGCACTGGCTCCCCCAAAAAAAAAAAAGCGGTATAGAACCGTCCATCAGTCAACATCTATGACAAGTGGCTAGCAGACAGCAGCAAATCAGACAGCTTTCCAGGCATCATTGGTTTGTCCAATGTCCATACAATCATTGCGTGTAATTGGTCCAACAACATGAAAAGTGAACAGCAACAACCCCAATGCTAGCAATGCAAGCATCAATCCACTGTAAACAACATCTACATCATCGGCAACAACAACACGGAAACACAACACAGCGCAGCAGAAACAAAATGGCCAAGTGTAAATAGTAGGCAATTCTAGCTAGCTACCATCACCACCACACAACCATCCACCTGAACAGCAACAAACAGCATCAGGAGACAGCACAATCAGCTGCCACTAAACGCATCATTAAGCCGTAGTTCAACATTAGATGATGGAACTCCATTGCTATTACCCGCACCGTACAACTGGTCAAATATTCACCAATTGTCGCATATACCGAACCTAATTACCATAATTCTCGCAACAGAAGGTAGGCGAGTCATTTGCTAGCAAGATCAGCAAGCCGGCATTTACGCAGTTGCCATACAGTGATGTGACGATTCAGCAATGAAATCTTTGAACGGCAATGATTCCAGTGTCCAGCGATTTTGTAACGAAGTGGCAGTGGTACTCTAAGAAGCTGGAATTTATCGGCTATGGTACCGCAATCCTGATGACAAGAATGCAAAGTAAGTGTTTAGTTCATATAGATAATTTGAAATGTTTCCAATTCAAGGAGAGTTTTTTTATACGCCTCTATCATATGATGGGGGATATGTCAAATTTGTCGTTCTGTTTGTAACAAATTCGAAATAAAAATTCTCAGACACCATAAAGTATATATATTCAGGTTCGTAATGAAATTCTGTGTCGATCTAGAATGTCAGTCCGTCAGTTTGTTTGAGATCGAATGCACTGAAGAAAAACAGTGAACGGGGTAAGAACCCTTTCCATTGCAAAAATGAACTAAACTGTAGTAATATTGACCATGATTTAGCCCTGTAAGAATTTTTCAAACTTGTCTAGTTTATAATTCTCTTAAATTTTAGTGTATCACTATAACATTGTATTTTAGTCATTTTTACAACACCCATATACATTTATATACCCCTAACCAAGTAAAAAGTCAGTAATTATTTTTTCGTTTACTTGCTTATTTTGTGAGAAACCCCGATAATAAAAATTGTTCAGTCTCTTTAAAATGTCGAACGACTAAACTATTTTTAAAAAATCAATGCATTCCACATTACAGAGAATTAAAAATAAATTAAAGGAACAACATAACCCGTTTACTATTGATTGAAAATGTTCATACATTAAAGATTAAACTTTCTTTAAGCAAAGTACTTTATTTATAAAAACTTATGACGAAAGTTTCTTATACAATGTTTTTTTTTATGATATGAATTTATGACCACGGGAACAGAGAGTAGTTCATTTGAACTCGCTGTTTGGATATTTTGATCTTATCTCGTTTTTTTATTCATCGTAGGTAAATTTTTTTCACATTATGTTGCTGGAAAAAAATGAAGCATGAAAAATTGTTAATATTACACCATGGTAATGAAATATGATTTTTTAAATTACTCATGTTTAGCTTGTAACTTACCATATTTGGGGGCATTTTATCAAATGGTGTAAGGAATTCAACTTTTCTTTGGAAAAACTATCTCATAAAATTTGTACCTGCAACAATTAGAGAAATAGTGAAGTATTCTATATAAACTCATGAACGTGTGTTGTTATCGATGTGAAGGATATAATAAACTAAATATTCTAGTTGAAAGAAAGCCAAAATTTTAATATAAAACTTACCAATTCTCTATTAAATTGTACGCTGAGGGTAAATATAAAAAGTTGTCCAAATTATTTGGGTTACTCTGAAATTAAATATTTATTTTTTACCATTAATAAAATTATTAAATAGGTTTCCAAAAAAAATCAATGAAAAAAATAAAAATACGCCATAAAAAAAAAACCAAAATATTCTGGTTAATCCCTAGACAGTCACCATTCGTCAACTGACGAACACGTAATTTTCATTTTTCGATTTAAAAATGGCATTTTAAAGTCTACTGGAAAATGGGTAAATTTAAAGTTATACTAATTCGACCGTTTTATGAATTTTTGTTTAAATACTAATTAAAACCAAATTGGAATAAGAGAAAAGTAAATTCAAGTTTAGTTCCCCCAACTTTTTTTCGCTCACGATGAAAATTATAGCGTCTTGAAAGGAAGCCGTAGTCAAATGACGAAGATGACGTTAATGTACAAAATAAGCAATGGCTGTCCAGGGTTAAAGAGTCCTTACCAATTCACTATTAAATTACAAGCAAAGGAGTACAAACAATTTTTCCAAATTTTTAAGGGGTTATTCTGAAATTAAATATTTGTCTTTTACATTAAAAATATTACATTGCTTTCCAAAAAAATTGATTAAAGAAATACTAAAATAAGGTAATGTTTTTAATTTTGATGAAATTAAAAAGGTCTTAAAAACGTAAATATTCTAAGTTGAGAATCAAATTTTTAAAAAAAAACATTACCAATTCTATATTTTTTTTATTTGTTCGAATCCATCTGGAATTGCTCTGAAATTAAATATTGCTTTTACAACAAAGAAAAACATTAAACTGGTTTCCAAAAAAAAAAATAATGAACAAATAATAATGTACATAAAAATATTCTTTTTAAAAGAAAGCCATATTAAAAAAAATCTTAACCAATTTAATGACTAAACTATACGTTGAGATATAAAAAAATTTACAAATTCATCTGGAATTGAATATTAATTTTTTACATTGAATAATAAACATTTTCAATGCACTTTCAATTTCAACATATTTTCCTAAATATTCGTAATAATTTTTTTCTAAACTACCGATAATATACCGATAAATATGAATAACTTTCATTTATAAGGTTTAATAAACAAACACCAATATATGTCTCAAAAATCCAAAATATTCCATGCCTTTATCTTCCCTTTTCCCTTGTTGCATACATGCTTAAAAGATCAACAGCCACCCCAACGCCAAACTACACAACTGAAGTATGCCAAACAAAACAAGCAAAGCCAAAACACCACAACAACAACAACAACAACAACATTGCGCTTTATTGAAAAACAACACCTCATAATAGCCAAAATAACCTATCCGCGAATAACAAAACAACACACAGCCACACAAAACTCATTCGGACTGAAAGAACAAAAATAAAAACAACCCCACGCTCAGATATACGACAACATCCCCAATCACTCTACCATTTCTCATTATTGCATTGCATGCTCTCACTCTCAAAAAATGTCAAAGTAACATCAATCTTTACATTAAACATAATCCACTTTGACGAGAAAAGATTCTGTACTAATGCATTAGTTCATCGCATCTGCCGCGGCAATTTAGCTCTGCGAAAACAAATACTCCTCAATGCATATGCAGTAAATAAGAAAGATAAACGTTTAACTATAATTAGCAAAAACTCATGAAATGATATCTACCCATTTTTGACGAAATGTCTATAAATTTAATTAGATGCTGAACTAAAAATATTCAATGTGAGAAATGTGTACGCAACCTATTATTAACTATAGGAATTGTCAGTAAAGAAATTGTATCCAACTTTCAAAGTTCATTTTTCGTAAAAAAATATTTTCTCATACAAAAAATCCTTTAAATAAAATTGGCAACTTATTATTTAGAAAATACTTTAACATTTCACTAAGTAGTTTTATAGCATGACAAGCGAATTTTTAACTACCAGTTAGAAATTTTTTAAAGAAATTTCCATCGTATTTTGGTAGGCATGACTAAACGATTGCTACTTAGAATTTGTAAAATTTCCTTTCGAGTAGTTAATTTTCGTTGAAGATACGAAATATGAAACTAAAATTCTGGGAAAATCTTGGTAATAAATTATTGTAAAATCTCTTAAATTTACGAGACACTTTGTTTTTCTGTGTGCTAACTTCCCGAACAAAACATGCTTATTGACCTGAAAACTTTGATTCCAAGTAGTTGTTCTTGATTTATCGGACTAAATTTTAGACGGCACAGACTTAGTTTGCGGAGCCTTTAGAGGAGGCAATATCATGCCCGATTCCGGTTAAAAATTTCGGTAATATGATTTTTAGTCTATGGCCTCTAACAGCCGTGCAAAACTGGTCTTATATATAGAAGGTATGGGTTATGAACCTTCATATAAACGATCCCAGATTTTATTTCTTGAGCTTCCTGGAGAATGCAAACTTCATTGATCCCTTTGAAATTTGGTAAAGACGATCTCAATTACTGTTGTCTACCTAAATCACGCAAAATCTGGTCATCTCGGTGCATAAGTATATATTGCCCCGATATAAACTGAACGCCAAATTTGACTTCTTAACCATCGAGAATGACCAATTTTCATATGATCCGGTTGAAATTTGGCGAAAAGTGGTTCATATCGGTTCATAATTATTTAACACGCATACACTCAAAAAAAAAAAAAAAAGGCTTACATGGATCCAAAAGGTTTTGAACCTTTCCCTAAGGATTTTGGAATAAGATTCGCAGAGGCCCCAAGATGCGGCTTTCTTTAAGAATAAAGAAATTTTCTAAGCGACGCAAAAAATTAAAATTACAAATCGGCATTTATCGAATTTTCATTCTATTTTTCCGTCTATAATAAAAGCTATTCGCGTATAAACAAATGTAGTTTGAAAAATGCCAATATTATAAAGGATACTTCAAAGTAAAAAATATTTTCTTTAATACCAAAAAAACTTTAAAACAAAAGACGCTAAAATCCTCAAAATAAGTCTTTAGCCTATTTTGCAGCGTTTTTAATTCTTAAATCAAAGTTTTCAAATTTACAGTTAATTTAGAGGTACAATTTCTTTAAAATTAAAATGTGTTTCTTTTCTTTAAAGAAAATTGAGGCTTAGTTCAAAGATATGAGACTTTATACCGGAGGAACGCCAAATTTGCAAAAATTTGGTGTCCTAAATTTAATGAAAAAAAATTTTTGAGCAAAGATTATAATTTATTTTAATTAAAATTATCATTGTTGTTAAAGAAATTTGTCCTTAAATATTTGGTAAATTTCGCATCTTAAAATTTAGGTTGCGTAATCTTTAATATCACGTAAATATTTTTATCAGTATAAAATATTAACGTGATATTGAAGATTATGCAACCTACATTTTAGGATATGCTATTTAGGCAATATTACGGGCAAATTCCTTAAAATAATGACATTCTAATTAAAAGAAAGGTTAAAATCTCTGCTTTGAAAATAATTTTTCAATTAAATTTAGGACACATATTTTTAAATTGCGTCCTTGTAGCAGTAGTAATGTTTTTAATAAGCACCATTTTTCCCTAAAATAAAGAAACAACATTTTGGATTTAATAAATCATCTTAAATTAAAATGAAATATTTAATCTTTAGATTTAAAATAAAAACCGTTCAAATATAGACTTAGGACTTATTTTGCGGATTTTGTATCTTTGGTTTAAAGTTTTTTTTTTTTGGAATTCAGAACACATTATTTACTCCCAGCAAAAAACTTTGGAAGTTCTTCTAAAGGTACAACTGTAAAAGCACTTCCAAAAATGTCCTCGCCAAAGATGTTCTTTATTTTAACTTACACAGGAAGTTCTTTTAATTCAATTTTTTATAATTAGCTTTTTTATATTTTAAATGGGTAATTTTAACGTTTTTTGTTTCAAATAGATTAAAAACAGAGTAAGAATTAATAACATGGGACAAGTTATTAAATTTTTGTCGATAAATCCATTCTAGAAAAATTGTGAACTTTTGCAAATATTTGAGGTTAAACGTTTCAGACAAACGTTAGAATGCATTAAAAAATCTAAAAAAGAATATTTAAAAAATGGCAATAATATCAACAAATTTTTATTAACATCCACAAAAATTAATTCAGATCACACCTCTAAAAAGTGATTCAAATTCAGTAACAGGCTGTTGAAATGGTGGACGGCTCCCGCCTGTGACAAGCCCTATTAAATTCATATGCTTCTGTGCCAATTTTGGCAATCACTGTCCGGATGCAAAAGAACGTTTTCAACTACTTTTTTGGCGACGAAATTTTTTTGCTGGGCTTTGAAGAATTTGTTATAATTTTGATTTTAAACTGGATTTTGTTGTTGTTTGTAATTAAATTTAAAAACCGTTTTCATTGATTTTCATTTTTTCTCGGTTTTTAACTGTTTTGGGCAAAAACCCTAAAAACAGGGTTTTTAAAAGTTTGTTTTTTCGTATAAACCAAAAACCATTTGTTTTAAAAAATCATTCGATTAATTAATATCGTGATTGAAGCAAACAACAAGTTTTTTAATTTTTTTTTTTCAATTTAAAAATTTGTTGAACCAAATAAATTTTTAAATGATTTTTTTTTTAATTTAAGTAAAATTTTAGTTGGAAATATTTAAGTGATATTTTCTTTGTATGCATGGTAACCTATTTATCAGCTCTAATTATTGATTCAATCATAAACAAGTATATACGGCCTTAAGTTCGGACAGGCCGAAGCTTATGTACCCTCCACCATGGATTGCGTAGAAACTTCTTCTAAACACTGCCATCAACAATCGAATTACTATGAGTTGCGTGTAAGCGCTTGCGCAATCGCAAGGTATTCTTAAAACCTCTTTAACATAGACCGTCTCTAAATTGTTAAGTTAGTACATTAAACTAAAAAAAAACAGATTAATACGTATATAATTCCAGATTGACTAAATTTTCTATAGAAATACACATTTTGACAAAATTTTTTATAAGAAATAAAAATTTAACAAATTTTTTCTAAGAAACAAAATTTTTGACAAAATTTCCTATTGAAGAAATTTTAACCATAATTTTCCTATAGAATAAAAATTTAACAAAATTTCTATAGTAATAAAATTTGACAAAATTTTCTATAGAAATAAAAAATTTTGA
>PGFW01002282.1:33463-53463 GCA_003123925.1 Haematobia irritans
AAATTCAGCCGGATCGGATGAAATTTTTCTCTCTTAGAGGCTCCGCAAAGCCAAATGTGGGATCGGTTTATATGGGGCTATATATAATTATGGACCGATGTGAATCAATTTTTTGCATGGTTGTTAGAGACCATATATCCAAAAACCATGTACCAAATGTTCAGCCGGATCGGCATTGAAATTTGCCTCTTTTTTAGCTCCGCAAGGCCAAATCTGGGGATCGGTTTATATGGGGGCTATATATTAATTTATGGACCTCGATGTGACAATTTTTGCACGGTGTTTAGACACTATATACCACACACCAATATACAAATTTTCAGCCGGATCGGATGAAATATGCGTCTGTTAGAGGCCTCTACAAGTCAAATCGAGGGTCCCTTTTATATGGGGGCTATGACGTAAAAAGCGGAGCCGATTCATGGCCCATTTTTTCAAATACCCATCCGGACCTACTATCGAATAACCAACTACTTGTGCCAAGTTTCAAGTCGATAAGCTTGTTTCGTTCGGAAGTTAGCGTGATTTCACATGACGGACGGACGACGGACATGCTTAGCATCGACTCACGAATTTTCACACGACCCAGAATAATTATTATACTTCATGGGTCTTAGCAGCAAATCATTTCGATGTGTTACAACACGGATGACAAAATTAATATACCCCCATCCTATGATCGGGGTATAATAAAATTCAAATAGAATAGAGAGAGAGAAAGGTAAAGAGAGAAAAAAAAACACAAACCTCATCATTACCCCCGGCATCTGTAAGGCCATCTCCGGCAATTGCTGTTTGTTGTTTGCTGCCACTAAATTTTCAACTTTATTTCGCAGTTTGTTTTCACACAAACAAAAAAAAAAGAAAAAAATCATGGATCCCTTGAGAGAACCAAAAGTCTCTTCCATGAATATTCAATTCGGGTTATAACAAACCATGCCTAACAGGCTTACAATCCACAACCCAACAACCAAACATAAAAAACAAACATCTCTGAAACTACAGGTTCACATCTCACTAAAACTCACTCCAACTCAACAACCATCAAGATACTCAGCGAAAAAACCCAGGATATAAAAATTCTCGCATTACAACAATCAAAAATTTGGCGACAGGCCAGTTGCAAGCAAATTACTACAGGCTTTGGTGTACGAGGAGTTGCCAAGGTAATACTTTTCACAATGCTCCATGTATTTGCAGCTATTGGAATGTCTGCATGAAAGATCATTTGTTTTTTTTGTTGTTGTTGCTATTTTATACTTGAAAACGCCGCCGTCGCCAGACACTCTAGACGACGACGTTTGCAATGGTATTTCATTACAGCTTAATTCGTTACGATGGGTATTGTGGGACATCATACGAAGCCATGAAATGACGACGTTATGGAATGGCCTGACGGACGTATGAATTCTGAATGTTCTATTGATGTGTTTTTACGGATTCCACCTTCATTCTCTTGGTTCGTACTGTCAATGTACTTTGAACCCTAGCGAATGCGGTTGGCATGCCATGAAAATGTCTATAGTGTAGTGCGATAAACGCCACTCATTACGCGACGGGGAAACATGAAACGGTTAGTTGTTCCATAAGCCACAACCATCCAGGCATAGCCAGGTCATAATTTATCCCAGGATCTTTTTGCCGGACAATGCGTTCGCCTAGACTGGCGCAGTACATTTCTCCCTATGATGTATTGGATGGACGGGCGCGATCATGTGTGAATATACAGTAGAATCTGTTATGTCAGGGTGTTCTTTTACTAGGTGTAGTGGCAAAAAAGGGAATTAATGTAACAATCCTAATTTTTGGAGAATCTGGTCAAAGGTTATATGATAGTCGGACTGCGTTGATCCCAAATTTAGACTACCGTAAAGTTCAGCGAAATGGCTGTACATAAACGATCATCTATCACGGCAAGAGACGCGATCAAAACTGATGGACCGAGTTATCTGTGTAATTCGAAACGATCAAACATGCATACTCGAAGGGCAGTTCTACTGAGACCGCATTAACATGAACTAGTCAGCTTTATTGAAAGCTTCACTATCTGTCAAAGAAGACCAATCGTGCGTTTCTAGACATCGGAAGGGGCGTTCAATTAACGTCCATCCGAGCTCGATTTTAAATTGACTGACAACTCTGTAACTGTGATCCAGGTATACTTAGGCTGTTTGTTACGAACTTCTAAGGAAGAAAAGACGCATTTCAGCCACACTCTAGGACAAGCCAAACATACAAAGGTATGTGAACAGAGGCACTCCTCAAGAGGAAGTTCATATCACCTCTTCTTTGGAAAGTTCTATAAACATCCTTCTTTTCCTAGAAAAAAAGAAAAAAGGATACAAGGGTTGCACACGCAGTATTGATGTGGCCCTGCAGTCAGGGCGAAAATTCCATCAACACCAGTTAGAGATATTAATACAGAGAGCCCTCGATGACTGAGAAAGTGGCGAAATATTAATGTCTTGGGTAAATCCTGCAAACAGAACTAGTCATGTACTACAAATGAATCGCAAAACTCCCACTGTTAGCCATTCCTTTAGGGATTGAAATTCCTTTAGTGGTGTGCAAATACCTTTGGCCTTATTTTGGACAGGAAGCTTAACTTTAAGCTTAATTAGAAGATAAGGGCGAGAAGCAACATAGCTTTATACTCGTCAAAAGCAATAGGAAAGTGGGGACTAAAACAAATATTGTGCTTGCTATATCATCGAGCAGTTCGGATTAGACCTATAAATGCTAGTATAGTGTTGTAATCTGCGTGCGGCACTTCACCAGCCTCAAGTTTTAGACAAAGTTCAGCGGTATGCGTGCTTTGTTAAATCTCAGTGCATTCAGCAAGATCATGCGTAACAAATTCCCTTAATGTCATACTGCATCATGCCATTTAGACATTTTGCAAACAGGTAAGCTTGCCAAACAACGTCTGTATATCGTTTGCGCTGACCTAAGCTTGTACGGAAAAAAGTTACGGTCACAGTTCGTCCTCAATAAATGCCAGATGTGGCTAACGTAGTGGATTACACTTTGGCGAGACCACTTTTCGACAAAAAAGTTATGAGGACTCTAATTCCCAACAGTGAGGCGGGTGTACACCGACCCGTGAATAAAAGAATATAAGATATCGTACACTGATGTGCTCCAAACTTGATGACAAGTGGATTCGAGTATATTCTAAAGATCCTGGAACATTCGAATAGCGAAAAGACTTACCTGTATCACCTGAGTGTTTTTCAGGCCTGAAATATTTGCCATATAGAGAAGTGGAATTGCTGAGAAATAATGCTCCAAGCAATATTGGCATAATATATACTCAGACATCAACCATGCAATAAATCCTTGACTCTGTTCTCCAAACTCGAAAACGGCCACCGACTGCCCCAACTGTCAATGAGATGGCTGAGCCAGCCACAATATTCACCTAATATGGGTTCACTGGCCCCATAGGAACATACGGAACTGCGAAAGCAGGATGAGCTAGCATAGGCTAGGAACTACCCTATACATATTCCAGGGGAACTTAAATCTGTTGTATGCTCGCTGGCTTACCGTAACTCTTACTGTGTGAGGAAGGCCTGTCTCATGATGCAAACTGTTCGATGGGAGAATTTGCAAAGCGGTTCGTAACGACACCAACAAATATGGCCCCATTTATAACTTAAACCGACACTAGATATGCTAGTGTTCTCGAGACGCCAGATATCTCTCTTGATATCTGCTTATAACGGTCGCTGCCCGATAAGCGATTTTGCAAAAACTATTGAGTGCGAGACAGTATAGATGGACTATTGTATGACTGTCATCATATGCGGAGAGAAACGGAATCAATAAAACACTCTTGTCTGATTGTTGAAGGAAGCAATGTTTAGGGCATTCTTGTCATACTGGGACCTGTAAAACTATTTAAGGGCAATAGCTTCAGAATTACGTTTAGCGGACTAGGAAATGCCCATTTAATAGATGTATCTTTTAGTTAATTTGCGTATCACAATACGACTGCAATCAGTCTAAGTGAGTCTGAATCTTAACGGCTGCCACTTTAACTTTAACCTAACCTATCTTTTTTACACCGAATGTTCGATTTTAATGAACCCGCATTTTTCGACCACGGAAGAACTGCCCGCAAGTCTCATCGCAGAGATGACTGAACTAAAACATCCATCATATCTTACACGGCTAAATGATAAAAATAGTGGTCGGAATATATTTTTGTATACCGTTATTAAAATTTAACGATAACCTCTTTCTCGCGTCAACCGCAAAGCTTAGTTAGTTAGGTTAGGTTAGGTGCAGCCCGACTGTATTCAGCTCACTTAGAACTATTCAGTCCATTGGATACCCACATTTGGTGAACTTCTCTCTTATCACTGAGTGCTGCCCGATTCCATGTTAAGCTCTCAATGACAAGGGGCCTCCTTTTATAGCGAGTCCGAACGGCCGTTCCACATTGCAGTGAAACCACTTTAGAGAAGCTTTGAAAAACCCTCAGAAATGTCACCAGCATTACTGAGGTGGGATAATCCACGCTGAAAAATTTTTTGGTGTTCGGTCGAAGCAGGAATCAAGGAACCCACGACCTTGTGTATGCAAGGCGGGCATGCTAACCATTGCACCACGGGTGGCTCCCTGTGGTGGGCAAAGCCTTATAGAGATGCTGAACAAGCCGAAACAGTATCATATCTCACGGCTAGAGTGAATAAAACCGGTGGATGACATTCGTTGCACGGTTATCTTTGTCAATTTTGATGAAATCGAATTTTCGGTCGACGGAGACTACCGCAATATCTTCTACGACATGATTGAATAAAATTCAGAAAAAAATATTCATATTATATCTCCGCTAGAAATATCAATCGACCGATGGATTAAAATCCCATTTTCATCTGGACCGGCAGACAAAGGAAACATTTCAGCGAGATGATTCGAATTAAAAGCAGAAAACAATATCACTCTTATCGCTAGAGTGATCGAAACCGGTGGATCCGGCGGGCGGGGCGGGGCCGGGCGGGGGGGGGTTGTCTTTTTACATCGAATCCCGCGTTTTTAGAACCTATTGATGACCTTCGATCATTGCGTTAGTGCTGAACTAGTAGTTAGCGATAGTATCTCTCATAGGTGATCCAAACCCGTGGATCGAAACCGGTGTACCGGGTCATATTTCTTCCACCGAATGTCGGCACGGCAATCGGTGTACCGGTAGATTAACGCACATCCATCAGTGTGAAGCCTGAACAAAAGTAGAAGCAGTATTATATCGCATGACTATAGTGATCAAAACAGGTGGACTGCATAATATGTTTAGACTGATTGCGGGTTTTGTTGAATATGTTACCACATATTCGGTGGACCGGCAGATTGACTCTAAACTTTCAGCGTGATGTCAGAACTAAAGAAGAAACAGTTATCATCTGTTACGCGAGAGTGATCAAACCGATGGATGCATCCGTTGATAGATCCACCTTTTATGAAACCCGCATTTTCCATCCATGGGAGACTGCAGCGAAAATATCTATATCGATACTGCTATCTGGTAACATAGATTGCCGCCCAAATTTTTCAGCGAGATGAGCTGAACTAAACAGAACACAGTATCATCTCTCACGGCTAGCAGTGATCAAACCGTTGGACCGGGTTATTGTTTACATCGAATGTCTGGCATATAGTGGAAGTGGGACCAGTTAACATTGCGTGATGTCTGAACTAAGGTAGAAGCAGTAGCAGCATTCATAGCTATAGTGATCAACTGGTGTAGGGCGGATTGAAAAAACGCGTGTACCGGGTCATATTTTTACACGAATGTCGCGCACGACAATGCGTTTACCCGTAGTGATTAACGCACATCCATCAGTGTGAAGCCTGAACAAAAGTAGAAGCAGTATTATATCGCATGACTATAGTCATCAAAACAGGTGGACCGCATTATATGTTTTAGACTGATTGCGGCTTTTTTGGAATACCTCATATTCGGTGGACCGGTAGATTGGCACTAAACTTCAGCGTAAATGTCGGACACTAAACAAAACAGTATGATCTTTTACGGGCGAGAGTGATCAAAACATGGATGCTATCCATCGTTGCACCGTTGAATCTTTTACTACAGGCACCGTAGTCCATTTATATGAAACCCGACAAATTTTGTATCCATGGGAGACGCAGCCGAGATATCTAAACGTAATGAAGAATTCCAAATGATTCTCATCACGTCTAGAGTGGTCAAGACTGGTGAAAGGAACCCCATTTTTATGGACACAAAATCTTTCTAGCGTGATGTGCTGAACTAAAGTAGAAAAACAATATAATATCCTCACGGCCAGAAGAGATTACCATCGGAATATTTTAATACCTGGATAAATTTCTTTAAACGAATGTTTGATGCTGCTAATCGGCTGGAACAGTAGATTGTCGGCAAATTTTTTCATGCGAGATGACTGAACTAAAGCAAAAACAAGTAATTCATCTTCTCAGGGCTACATGATCAAAACCGCGGTGGACTGGTTATCTTTTTACATCGAAGTCGGTTTTGTTGAGAACCTTCATATATCGCTTGGATTGACATCCGCAATCTACGGCCGTGATGTCAATCTAAAGTAGCAAGCAGTAACATCATGCTGGATAGACTTAATCGTATAGCGATTATCAAAGAACTATTGTTGTCGTACCGCGATTACTTACTTATTTTATTGCCAACACCAAGTATTTAACCTCACGGTGCTCCGGTCATAGTGCAAGAGATTATCTTCGTGTCACCAATTTTACTCTCTCTATTCTGCTTAATTTACTTAGATAATGTTTCGTGTCACTTAGTATGTCGGTATTTATTTCCTTCTCCCACGACTCACTAATGAAATAGATGCTCGAGATTTAAGATTTTTTTTACACTTTGATTCTTAGCTGGATTTGTATATTTAGTTTTTGATTATATCTCGTGAGTTATTTGAAGAATAGCAATATTTCATAGTGTCACAGTTGACATATATCTGTTTGATCACACTTACAATCTTCGTCTGGAGTTGAGCAAATTAAATTACGTATGTTTATGTGGTGCGCAGCATATAATTTCGGCGGCTATATATTCATATCTAACATACAAATAAGAGATTTTTGACAAAAAGATGACTTCCACTCTGGACACACACACTCTGTGAAAAAATTTTCTTCTATATAAATAAAAATGTTGACAAAATTCCAATAGAAAAAATTTCTATAGAAATAAAATTTCGGTCACAATTTATTTCTAGTAGAAATTTTGTTCAAATATTTTATTTTCTATTAGAAAATCTTGTCAAAATTTTGATTCTATGAATATTTTTGTCAAAATTTATATTTCTATCGAAAATTTGTCAAATCTTATCTATGGAATATTTGCCATAATTTTTGTTTACTATAGAAAATTTTTGTTCAAAAAAATTTTGTTTACTATAGGAAAATTTTGTCCAAAATTTTAGTTTTATAAAATTTTTGTTTCTATAGAAATTTTGTAAAAATTTTTATTTTTTATTACGAAAAGTTTTTTTTCAAAAATTTTTATTTGTATAGAAAAATTTTTTTGTGTCAAATTTTTTCGTTACTATAGAAAATTTTGTCAACAGTCTATTTTTATAGAAAATTTTGTCAAATTTCTATTTTGTATAGAAATTTTGTTCAAAATTTTATTTCTTATTCAAAAATTTGTCAAAAATCTTATCTCTAAAGAAAATTTTACCATAATTTTTGTTACTATTAGAAAATTTGTCAAAATCTTTATCTCTAAAGAAAATTTTTGCCATAATGTTTGTTGACTATAGAAATTTTGTCAACAGTTTTATTTTTATTAGAAATTTTGTCACAATTTTATTTTTATCAGAAAATTTGGTCAATAATCTTTTATTTCTATAGAAAATTTTGTCAAAATTTATTTCTGTGATTTGTCATTTATGGTCCATAAAAATTTGTCAAAATTTTATTTTCTATTTGAAAATTTTTTGTCAAATTATTCATCACTTTTATTTCTTATAAGAAATTTTTCCAAAATTTTTTTACTATAGAAAATTTTGTCAAAATTATTTCGTTAATAGAAAATTTTGTCGAAATTTATTTCTATAGGATAAATTTTGTCAAAATTCTATTTCTATAGAAATATTTGTCAAAATCTTTATTTTCTTATGTAAATTTTGTCAAAATATTATTTTGTATAGAAAATTTTGTCAAAATTTTTAGTTTCCTATAAATTTGCAATTTCATCTAGAAATTTTTGTCAAAATTTTATTTCTATCGAAATTTTGTCAAAAATCTATTTCCAAGATATTTGCAAAATTTTTGCTAGTCTAAGACATATTGTCACATCTGTTCTATTAGATTTGCAAAAGAACATGATTTGTCAAAATTTTATTTCTATAGAAAATTTTGTCAAATGTGTATTTCATAGAAAATTTGTAAAATTTATTTCCAAGAAAAATTTTTGGTTCACAATTTTTATTTCATAAAAAATTCTTGTCAAAATTTTATTTCTATAGAAATTTTTGTCAAAAATTTTATTTCTATAGAAATGTAAATTTTATTGTCCAAAATTTTATTTTTATAGGAAAATTTTGTTCAAAATTTTTTTACTATAAATATTTTGTCAAATTTTATGTTCTCTATATAAAGTTTATGACCAAGAATTGTGATATTTGAGTGTATAGAAGGTTTGATAGGTAATGTCTATTCACATGACTATGTTGAAGTAGGTCCATAGACCATGGCTCTCGCTATTTGGCTCGTCGAGATATTTCATCTGCTCCGTGCGGGTACTTTCAAGCGCTAACTCTCCTAACCCTCACCAACTCATAAAGACCAATGCTATACCAGATAAGAGTGTTGCATGGCTCTTATCCATCCCTTGTCTAGTCGCCGTATAGGTAAATGATTTTGGCGATGACAACCTCTCAAATTTTGAGGCGATGGAAACCCCTAGCCAGAATCACTCCTCACATTCTATATGATATCACGATATAGGTGCTTTGCCAACAAGATGTTCGTACTCTCATTTTTTTACACTCTATACATTGACAGTATATATGTTCTGCCAATTAGTATAACATTTTAAGCGACAACACATACATAATATTGAATTTCAATAATTGCCAGGATTTGAAATATAAGTATTTGTTCTCCGGAAGTGACCATTTGTGTTAAACAGACTTGTATCTATATTGATGAGTAATCGGTGGGTCAGGATTAGCAATTTCACTCTGCACTTATAGGTCTGTCTCCAGTGTGATGTCTGACTTATATATATAACGGATTGACCGGTAATACCTCAGACTGTTGATCAATTTTCGACATGAGTAATACTCACAATTAACCGGATAATAGGCACAACGATGGAGTATCGCGCCGCATTATATACTCTTGATACTCATATGGAGGCGGTAGCTGAAGAATTTTCCTTATATAATGGTCGAAGTTTATATCCACATATCTCGGCAGGATCTCTCTCTCGTATACTCAATGTGTCACAGAGCATTCCATGTAAGACAACTTATAACACTGAATGGTGGACAGCGAATGATTACATGTGTTCTATGCACAGGCTATCAACGATATAGACGAACAACCTGTTTTCACCGGGTGCATCTTGTTTTAAACAGAATGCCTGAGCGCGGTGCACGTGTCTTAAAGATTACACTTCTTGTAAAATGCTTACCGTATGTATATGTAATAGTGTAGTCTGAGATACACTGTATATGTTTCTAGCTCGGCAGTGACATGATACTCACAGTTTGGACCACAGGTAACACAACTCAAGCGTAATTCAGCATAATTCATCTAGAGAAGAAATCTTTTATACTCTCGGCTCGAGCATTAGGATACATTGTATAGCTAAATTAAAAGTCTTACGAAAATAAGAAAGATGAATTGCATCATTCCACGGCCTTAGATTTTGGTTTCTTAGCACACATCAAACAGAGTTTGTAATATACCAAGTAAGTTTTTTAATTACGACATATTTCTTAGAGTTCATTTGTAAAAATAAACTGTTTTTAGTGGATAATTTATAAAGTACCAGGGAGTATTTCTATAAAATGCGCCAGTAAGATGTTCATATAATTCTTCGTGATGTGATTACAGATATTTACAAATTCTGTTGTATTTGAAATATTACACAGTCTTTCGTTCACTCACTTCTACTGAAACAAATTTCTTATCACTCTCATTATTTGTCATTTTGACAGATTTTTTGCGGGTCAGTTATGTAGCCCCGCTTTAAAACACATATTTAAATTATAACTACACGCTGACTAAACTATATGTGATCTTTACTCCTGATAAATTCTCTACATAATTGTCAGTAGAAATATATTTGTATTAAACTAACTAACGAAGTATTTTAGTCTAGCTCATCTACTTATTTGGTCTACTGTACGTTTACAAAGTTATATTTTTTTTTATGATAAGCATAGAAAGAGAGCACATTAGAAAAATTACATATATAAATATTTCAATAGATAACAACGAACAAGGACAACAATTGTGCATGAAAATAATTTGGGCGACATTCTCGTCTCCGACCATTATCTCATCTCTCCACCGAGCGTCAATATTGATATACACGATGGAGAATTGTATCAATGAAACATAGAGAAATGCCTAAAGGAATACTGATTGCTATATCTCAATCTTCTCTCACATATTTCACTTTTGACGCACGGACCCAACTTTTTTGTTCATATATTTCTTACTGAGGTCAATTTAGTCGCTCCACCATCTAATATATTGTGAGCAATTCAGAACCAACTGTTAAAAAAATCTGAAAATACTTCTTCGGAACGAAAGCTTCCTAGACTAAACGAAAATTCCGTTTTGGACCAGTGTTTTCTCTGTCTCTTGCCTTCCTAAGTTAAGGCACTTTCGATACCCAAAAACCTCTCGCAATTCCGTATGTTGTACTAAAAAATGGACCTACACTATAAGAAATACCGAACCCCAATTTTACAAACATATATATAAGTTGCATCAATTTGGTTTGAATCATACGGGCAAAAATAGGGTAGATTATTTTATTATTTAAGGAAGAATTATTTTTTTTCTGTTAAATTGTTTTAAGAGGATATATTATATTAACAAAATAACTAATTTAAATATAACTTGTAAATGAGGAAAGGTATATAATATTTTAAATTTTGATAGTCATTACATCCCTCTATAAAACTGTAATATAGCTATTTTCGACAAATTAATAAATAAAGAATTAAACAATAACGAAAAAATCATAAACAACTCAGGTGATCCACTCTAAAATTGTATGAATTAGATTATCATCCCTATAAATGATTATACCTTGTTCTCACCTCACACACACACGTTATTCACTATCATACAATTATTAGCGTGACCCTATTATAAGTATACATCTAACGTGATATGACAGAGTTCTTGTGTGCTCTTTCGAGTACTATCTCTCACATAAAATATTTAAACATGGATACTCTTCAATGTTATTGAAAATATTTTTAAACATATAAATATTCTATTCTGATTCATATATATCACGAAATATTACAATTTTGATTTCATCATATTTAAATTGTCTCTCACCTTCGTAAACCATTTTCCTTTTATTACTGAGACATAAAATCGTATATGTTTATCGATTTTAAAAAATAATGAAGAGGATACATATGTCACGATAAAAAACAAACAAAATGTACACTTGATACCATGATTCACAACAAACTAATTTAGAATATTGGAGGTCACATTTTTCACTAAAATATTATTTAATATTATATCGAGTTATTTGAGATTTTTGTTAATTGTATGTTAACTATTATTGAGCAATTTATATTTATTGTAACAGATTTGTGGACATCACTCTAAATTTTAATAATGTTTCTTTGAGCACAGTAATATGTATATGAAAGAATTCTACTTAAATAATACAATTCTATATATTTTTTATTTTCTTTTTGTTTTAGAGTCTCACAAAGAAATGTCATTTAAGGCTCTAAAATTTGATCAACAAATAAGTAAAGTTATAATAATATTTAATATTAGATTATAATGAGAATTCAATTTTTTTTTGTTTTGGCTTATAGCTCAATAATAAGACCTCGCTCACAACTTTTCCATTTTTGTGCACATTACGTTATGCTTCATAAGATTTATTTGATGATCTTTTTTCTACTTAAACATAGGCACTTGGTTGGGTAGTGGCGCGAGTGAGAAGAGCGCGAAGAAAGAGAGAGAGAGCACTTTTGATTAACACTCGACACCAAAATCTAAATAACTCTTAACTCAAGTTTATTAAATTTTTAATCTTTAATGAAAACTCTTGAAGGGAAACTAATTTACAAAGAACAAAATTAGGATTTTTTTTTTTGTTTAAAATCTTTTCATCTCACTAACAAAATATACTCTTTTTTCTAGTATTCTCACACGTTCAAAAAAATAACTACTTAATTTTTTTTATAACCTTATAGATGTGCTCATTTTACTTTAAGAAATAAAAGAAGTGACTTAGTCTCTTTGGAGAATAGTATTTTATATTTAACTACAGAATATAAAATCGAACTTTACTAAAATATTTGCAGAATCTAAAACAGTTCTAATTTATAAATACAATATTCAAATAATTTTAATATGATTATCTTTATTTACATTAGGTATCTCAGAATAGTTAAACAGATTAATCGTTTCAATTTGTGTTGCTCAAGCGGGCCGTAGAGATAATAGCTTGCATAGAGAGCATCATTTTGATTATATATTGCTCAATATCAATTTGTTTTATCTATTTATAATGTTTTAATAATTTAATTGTATTAAATATGAAAATACTTAATACTATAAAATCGATAAAATAATATAAATAGATGTGCTGTTTATATAAGTATTTCTTTCTCTTATGGATCGATAATGATACGCATTGCATTAAAGTTATTTTTATATTTTAGAACAAGTGACCTATTGAAATGATGAATAAATAATTACATAAATTAATAATTTTTTCTCAAAAGAATTATTCAATTTTATATTTTGTTTAATATTGTTCTCACTACAATTTATTGTGTCAAAGTATGTCAGAGTAGAATTAGTCCTTTAATTATGTTAATATGTAAATTTAACACTAACACAATAGTGTTAACTAATAAATAAATATCTTTATGATTTTCACAATTATTTTATCAATATATACTCACTTAACTATCGCTTACCTCTATAAAAAGTTGACGTTATATGTATGAGTTAGACTTATTAATCATTATAACAAACCACATAATTTCTATGTTTAATATATGAAATCTTTTGCTATATCAATTACCAATTCTTAATTATACTTATTGGACATAATGACTTTTATGCACTAAATATTTATTCATTTTACAACATTGAGAAAGTTTATTTTCATAACAAATACTAACATTTCTCTCCTTTTTATCCTATGTTAAAAAGTATTTTAAAGCCTAGAATCTTCTCTCAGCACTGCACAATTACCAGATATTTTCTTCTGTATTAAAAATATATGAAAATTATATATAGTATTTACACCAAACTGATTCCTCAATGTTAGTTAGATTAACAAAATTGTTTGAGAAATGCAATGAATGTTCCTAGGCAGTATAATTTAATACTAAATTTTGACCATGAACAAAGATATCGCATGGTGTCAGAATAAATTGAACAAAATTTTCTTATGGGAAAATAAATCCCACGACAGAAATAATCGTATTCATTATGGAACGACAATGATATATATTTTGCGCGGAATAAACATAGGGTTTTGATCATTGATGTGAAGATATTTTAAATAATGTTTGGACATGAAATATATCTGTGGGGATGAAACAGTGCTAGACGCTTGATATGAAGGAACATTTATGACCATTAGAGAGTTCTATTTTGTACAAATACTAAATACATCTCTGTTTAGATCAAAGATGAACTCCCACATATTATACTCAAACTAAGAATGACTATTACTTTTATAGAGCAAAAAATGTCTTCTATTTTAATTGATTAGCATAAAAAACACAATATTATAGAACAAGTAGTTTTTACGGAAATTGACGAAAAAATTTTTTTTATAATCAAGACTTGTTCATATTATATCAGTATATAAAAATTTTTTTAAGACCCAACTTCATATTGACTCCATTAACGATGAGAGATATCAAAAACGCTTGCTTTATAGTGAGTCAAATATAAAAATACCATTTTCCTATAGAAAAATTTATATTGAAATAAAATTTTGACAAAATTTTCTATAGAAATAAAACTTTGATTACATTTTTTATAGAAATAAAATTTTGACAAAATTTTCTATAAAAATAAAATTTTGACAAAATTTTCTATAGAAATAAAACTTTGACAATATTTTTATAGAAATAAAATTGTGACAAAATTTCCTATAAAAATAAAATTTTGACAAAATTTGCTATGGAAATAAAGTTTTGACAAAATTTTCTATAGAAATAAATTTTTGACAAAATTCTCTATAGAAATTTAATTTTGACAAAATTTTCTATAGAAATTAAATTTTGACAAAATTTTCTATAGAAATTAAATTTTGACAAAAATGTCTACAGAAATAGAATTTCGACAATCTATCTAACATATAACAAACAAAATGTTCTATTGAAATAAAATTTTGACAAAATTTTGTATGGAAATAAAATTTTGACAAAATTTTCTATAGAAATAAAATTTTAATTACAGTTTTTATAGAAATAAAATTTTTCAAAAAAAAATTTATAGAAATAAAACTTCGACAAATTTTTCTATAGAAATAAAATTTTGAATCGAATTTTCTATAAGTATACAAAGTTTGAGAAAATTTATCTATAGAAATAAAATTGTGAAAAAATTTTTAATAGAAATAAAATTTTGGCAAAATATTCTATAGAAATAAACATTTGACAAAATTTTCTATGGAAATAAAATTTTGCCAAATTTTTTATAGAAATAAAATATTGACAAAATTTTCTAGAGAAATAAAATTTTGACACGATTTTCTATAGAAATAAAATTTTGACAAAATTTTCTATGGAAATAAAATTTTGACAAAATTTTCTATAGAAATAAAAATGTTGATGGATAATAAAATTTTGACAAAAATTTTCTATAGAAATAAAATTTAGAAAAAATTTTCTATAGAAATAAAACTTTGACAAAATTTTCTATAGAAATAAAATTTTGACAAAATTTTCTATGGAAATAAAATTTTGACAACATTTTCTATAGAAATAAATTTTGACAAGAATTTCTATAGAAATAAAATTTTTCGAAAATTTTCTATAGAAATTAAATTGTAACCAAATTTTCTATGGAAATAAAATGTTGACAAAATTTTCTATAGAAATAAAACTTTGACAAAATTTTCTACAGAAATTAAAACATTGACAAAATTTTCTATAGAAATAAAATTTTTGAAAAAATTTTCGTATAGAAATAAAACCTTTGACCAAAATTTTCTACAGAAATAAATTTTGACAAAATTTCTATGGAAATAAAATTTTGACAAAATTTTCTATAGAAATAAAATTTTGGCAAGAATTTCTATAGAAATAAAATTTTTCGAAAATTTTCTATAGAAATTAAATTGTAACCAAATTTTCTATGGAAATAAAATGTGACAAAATTTTCTATAGAAATAAAACTTTGACAAAATTTTCTATAGAAATAAAACTTTGACAAAATTTTCTATGGAAATAAAATTTTGACAAAATTTTCTATAGAAAAAAATTTGTTAAAATTTTCTATAGAAATAAACATTTTTGAAAAATTTTCTATAAAATAAAATGTTGTGATGAAATTTGCGAAAAAAAAATTAAAGAAATTTGCTGCAAAAATTTTCTATAGAAAATAATATTTGACAAAATTTTCTATAGAAATAAAAATGTTAACAAAATTTCTATAGAAATAAAATTTTGACAAATTTTTCTATGAAAATAAAAATTTTGAAAAATTTCACTATGGAAATATAAAATTTTGTACAAAATTCACTATGGAATAAAATTTTGACAAAATTTTCTATGGAAATAAAATTTTGACAAATGATTTCGTATAGAAATAAAATTTTGACAAAAATTTCATATAGAAATAAAATATTGAGCAAAATTTCTATAGAAATAAAATTTTGATCAAAATTTTCTATAGGAATAAAAATTTGGACAACATTTTCTTATAGAAATAAAATTTTGACAAAATATTGTCTATAGAAATAAAATTTTGACAAAGATTTTCGTTAGAAATAAAATGTTGACAAAATTTTCTATAGAAATAAAATTTTGAAAAGATTTTCTGATAGAAATAAAAATTTTGACAAAATGCCTCTATAGAACTAAAATTTTGACACAAAATATTCTATAGAAATAAAAATTTGGACAAAATTTTCATAGAAATAATTAAAAATTTGTACAGAATATAAAATTTTGACAACAATTTCTATAGAAATAAAATTTTGACAAATTTTCTATGGAAATAAAATTTTGACAAAATTTTCTATAGAAATAAAATTTTGACAAAATTGTCTGTAGAAATAAAATGTTGACAAAATTCTCTATGGAAATAAAATTTTGACTAAATTTTCTATAGAAATAAAATTTTGACAAAATTCTCTATAGAAATTTAATTTTGACAAAATTTTCTATAGAAATTAAATTTTGACAAAAATTTCTACAAAAAGCTATAACAAAAAGCTATAAATTTAACTGTGGTATCACAATGGACTAAATAGATTAAGTGAGCCTGAAATTACGTGAGGTCATTTATCATCCGCATTGATTACTAATGGCCTGAGAACTTCCAACAATCATCGGTATAGCTATAGGAAAATAAAAAGGAAAAAATAAAACAAAGGCAAAACACCCTACAAAAGCAACAAACATTTCCGTAATATTACCTCCAACACACTTACCACAAAAAGTTGTTACAAGTATAAAACAAAAGGTCTCCATAAATGCAAAAAAATATTCCATTAAATCAACACAATAGCAAATGAATGAAGAAACGATTCAATGAACAATCGAAGAAGCGTTTGAAAAATCAAAACACCTTAGCCGCGATGATGATGTAAATGCACGTGCATGTGAATGTAAATGTAAAGAAATGATGAAAATGCTAACATTAAGCACACTTCACAAAGCACCTATCTCTACGGACCATGCCATTTATTCACAACGACCATGTTAGTAATCGACAAACCCCATAGGTATAGAGTAAATTTATACACGCGCTCCTAGTTAAACATGTATTATGTATTCGCTTAGTCAAGTGATATAATGGTCGGGGTGGTGTAACAACACTTTTAATATGTGAGTATCCATAAAAGTAGCAACAACATTAACCAGACCAACCAAAGCAGTAGAACAAATGAAAACGAGTATGATAAAGTACCCTAGTACATATAGCAAAACACCCACTCACCTACCTAGCAACAACAACAACAACAATGATAACTTGCTACGTAATTCTCAGGCCATCTTCTCCACTCATTTGTACTCACTCATACTGCTTATGGTTGCTCATCATACAAAATCATTTGTGAATAACGTAACCAGATTCTTGTCACCGATATAAACAAAATTCAACTTCGCATACAATCACATTTACATCACATACAATACCACAATCATCAATGTTTGGGAAACCCCCCTTACGACCTTCCAACACTAACAGCCGAACATCATGCAATCAAAGCAAAAGCAAGGAAAGCAAATTAACCAAAGAGAATAATAAACCACCAATAGCACATGGTGGATGGGATGGGGGGGCTATAGACAAAGTCACATTTACAATGAAAACACAATAATAGGAAAATGCCTTTAAAACAGTAACAGTAACAACAAACACACACAGTACACTAATTCCCCTAGTTAATAGCAAGTAAACGTACCCATGTACGTACCATCAAGCAACAATGAATAAACACAAAAGCCCCAACACTCGAACTTAATCATGCTATTTCGCTTCTCTTTTACTCTCTGTGGACTGTACAATATATTGCAATTACTCGCAAATATGATGACGATGAACAATAATAATAGAGGCAGCAACGAGGCAAACAAACAAACGAATCATCGGAATTACTTAAAGCAATAATAACAACAATAAGGGTATTACACAAAATAAAACAAAAAATATCAAAATTGAAAAAGTCGCTACTTCTATTGCATTTAAATGGAATTTAAAATTCACTTAAAATCGAGGGAATCCCTCTCTATTGCTCTTGTTTAAAGGGAAAATAAAAACACAATGCAAATACTCACCAATTTTCAAAGCAAAACAAGAGAGGGAGAGGAGAGAAAAGATAAAGAATTATAGAGAAATTTCCCATATGTATATTGGTTTAGTAAGAGAATATATTTATTTTAACAGAGACACATCTCTTAAATGGGAAGTATTGTAAGAGTATATACGACAGTGTACGTTTGTTTGTCAAATTAATTAAATGAAATATTGGTTGACATATGGGAACATTAATCAATTTTTAATAAGGGAAAAAATTAACACAAACTGTTTTTTTGTTTGTTTTTATTTTTTCGAAATTCGTAGTTTTCTACCCCGCGCGTCGACATTTGGTTTGTTTTATTTTTCGAAATTCGTAGTTTCTACCCCGGAGCAATACAATTAGAGAATATATTTTGGGTATATACATATATTGTACATAAAAAAAAATTATTAAAAATATACGTCGCAAATCTTAAACAATTTAAAATAAAAATAAAAGTCTTTAAAGAACTGTCCATTGAATTTTATACACGTTTTGAAGGATTGCAAACTTAATTCCTTCATTATTTTAAGAGAGATGAATTATTTATTATAGTCCATTTAAAATATAGTAAAGTTAATTTAAATCAACAAAATTTATAATTTATAAGTTATTTTTTCGTAATTTATTGATTAAACTGTTCTTTAGGGCAAAATTTAGGCCAAAGAGTGGAGATGACTGATGTTTCGGATTTTATCACTTCCAAATATTTGACAAATTGGTAAAGCTCGAAGATTAATTTAATTTCATTTAATTTAATTTAATTTAATTTTAATTTAATTAATTTAAATTTAATATTAATTTAATTTAATTAATTTAATTTAATTTAATTGTAATTTAATTTATTTAATTTAATTAATTTAATTTAATTTAATTAATTTAAGTTTATTTAATTTAATTTAATTTAATTTAATTTAATTTAATTTAAATTTAATTTAATTTAATTTAAATTTAATTTATTTAATTTAATTTTAATTTAATTTAAATTTAATTTAATTTTAATTAATTTAATTTAATTAAATTTAAGCCTTCCGGTGAGCGTGAAATTTTTTTTGCGTAATTTGCGACGTGTGGTAAATTTTAGCCCCGTCTTTTACATTATATTTTTTTTTCTGTAAAAAAATGTTTTTTTTGTATCATTATTATATTTGTTGATTGTACATTATTATAAACCTAAAATTATTTCGAATATTATATTTTTAATACTAAATATACTTATTAAGTCCTTAATAAATATATTAAGAGTGTTCATGGTAAATTTTACACATCGATTCAAGGTAATTTAATTATAATTTAATTCTTCTAATTTCAATTTAAATCTAATTATTAATTTTAATTTAATTTATATTTAATTTAATCTTAATTATTAACTTTAATTTAATTTAATTTAATTTAAATTTAATTTAATTGTTAATTTTAATTAATGTTAATTATAAGTTAATTTAACTTAATTTATTTAATTTTAATTTAATTTAATTTAATTTAATTTATATAATTTAATTTAATGTTGAATTCTAATTTCTAATTTAATTATTTGAATTTAATTTAATTTAAATTAATTTAATTTAATTTAATTTAATTTAATTTATTTAATTTAATTATTTTATTTTTTTTAATTTTTAATTTAGTTTTAATTGCTAACTTTAAATTAATTTAATTTCTTAATTTTTAAGTTTTAGCTTTAATATTTTAATTTTAGTTTCAATTTTGTTTCAATTTATTTTCATTTATATTAATTTTATTTTATTTTATTTTATTTTATTAATTTAATTTT
>PGFW01002282.1:113828-127415 GCA_003123925.1 Haematobia irritans
TGGAAAAAAAATTCACAAATATTTCTATAGAAATAAAATTTGGGAGAATTTTCTATAGAAAAAATTTGACAAAATTGTCTATAGACATAAAATTATGACAAAAATTTTCTATAAAAATAAAATTGACAAAAATTTTCTGTAGAAATAAAATTTTACAAAATTTTCTATAGATTTTATTAATGCTATAATTTTGACAAAATTTTCTTTATAGAAACATATAATTTGACAAAATTTCTATAGAAAATATAATTTGACAAAATTCTACAGAAATATAATTTTGACAAAATTTTCTACAGAAAATATTAATTTTGACAGTCTTTTCTATAGAAATAACAATTTTCGGTAACAAATTTTCTATGGAAAAATAAATCTTTGACCAAAATCTTCTATCAGAAATAAATTTTGACAACATTTGTTCTAATAGAAACAAAATTTTGACAAAATTTTCCATAAATATAAAATTTTGACAAAATTTTCTAAAGAAATAAAAATTTTGACAAAATTTCTATTAGAAATAACATTTGAACCAAAATTTTCTATAGAATAAAAATTTTTGACAAAATTTTCTATAGAAATAAATGTTTGATAATTCATATGTAGCAAATAAATTTGAACAAAATTTTCTAACGAAAATAAAATTCTGAGCAAAATCTTCTATAGAAATAAAATTTTGACAAAAAATTTCTATAAGAAATAAAAATTTGACAAAATTTTCTATAGAAATAAAATTTTGACAAATTTCTATAGAAATAAAAGTTTTGACAAAAATTTCTTATAGAAATAAACATGTTGACAAAAAAATTTTTCTATAGAAATAAAATTTTGAAAAAATTTTCAATAAGAAAATAAAACTGTTGGGAAAAATTTCTATTAAAATACAATTTTGTTCGTATAGACAATTAAATTCTTGGCGCAAAAAAATTTTGACAATATTTTCTATTGGAAAACAAAAAATTTCAATAAAAATTTTCTATAGAAACAAAATTTATCTATAGAAATAAAAATCTTTGACAACATTTCTACGGAGTTGTTATTCAGAATTGTTAAGTAATTGAATTGAGAATAATTAATTAAGGCTTGCGTAGACATTCTAGCCTTATATATGCCAGAAAAAAGCCAGAAATTCTGGAATTGAGAATACTTTCCCGAAGACTTCTTAACAAAATTACAAGTCGCATTTCGTCTTGTGTACTGAATTTCCCGAATCAACGATTGAAAAAAAAATTTTGACATTTTCTATTAGAAATACAATTTTGCACAAAATTTGCTTATAAGAAATAAAATGTGACAAAATTTTCTATAAAATAAAATTTTCACAAAGTTTCCTATTTTAGAAATTAAAATTTTTCTATAGAAATACATTGTTTCCTATGGAAACAAAATTTTCTATAAAAATAAAATTTTGACAAAAGCTTCTATAGAAATAAAATTTTGACAAAATGTTTTCTTACGGAGTTGTTATTCAGAATTGCTTAATAATGACATTGATAATAATAGACTTGCGAAGACATTTCTAGCCTTATACTGTGCAGAAAAAAGCGCTGAATTTCTGCTCTTGCTGCAGTGCAGTATGTACACAATCGTTTTAGTTCTTCTAAAGTGACAATTGTTGTTGCTGGCTGGCTTTAGCGACACGCCATCTTCTGGGAATGATGCAATAGCTTCCCCGAAAACTTCTTAACAAAATTACGACAAGTCGATTTTGTTCTTTTACTGAATTCCGAATCACCGTTTTGAGTTCCATTGCAATCTAGCGTTTTCCGATATTCACAACGCCTAATAAGTCTAGTAACTTCCATTCGTTTTGCTGAACACGGTTCCCACTCGAGCCCAAAAATTTATCTTAAGGACGCTTTTGAAAATCTTTACCAAAATTAAAATTTTGTCAAAAATTTAATTTCTATAGAAAATTTTATCAAAATTTTATTTCTATAGAAAATTTTGTTCAAATTTATTTCTATAGGAAAATTTTGTCAAAATTGTATTATCTATAGAAAATTTTGTCAAAATTTATTTCTATAGAAAATCTTTCTAAAATTTATTTCATTCGTTATTGTTTGTTATTGTTGTTTCTCTTCAATCGTTATTGCTGTTTGATCTCAGCTTAAAACCATGCATTGGACTAAACTACAAGTGTAAGCTTAACACAGAGAAAAGTGTGCTTGTCAACATTTATTTGGGCACAAGCCCTATAAATCTTGACAAGCCACACTTATTCCTCTAGTTGGTTAAGCAACTTGCTAGTTTAGTCAATTGCATGGTTTTAAGCTGAGATCAAAAACAACAATAAACGAATGAAGAGAAACCAACAATAACAAACAAAACGACATGAAATAAAATTTTAGGAAAATTTTCTATAGAAATAAAATTATTGACAAAATTATTCTATAGAAATACAATTTTGACAAATTTCTATAGAAATTTAAAATTGGACAAAATTTTTCTATAGAATAAAATTTTGATTAAAATTTTCTATAGAAATAAAATTTTTTGACAACAATTTTATTTTCTGGTAAAAGATTTCTCAAAACGTCTTAGATAATTTTTGGCCTCCGAGATGGGAACCAGTGTTCACAAAACGATGCCGAACGTTACTAGGACTTATTAGCGTTGTAATATCGGAAAAGCGCTAGCGCTAAGGATTGCAAGTGGAACCTCAACGTGTGATTCGGAATTCAGTACGAAGACGAAAATCGACTTGGTTCGTAATTTGTAAGAAGTTTTCGGGAAGCTATCATCAATTCCAAGAAGATGGGCAGTGGTGCGCTAAAAGCCAGCCAGCCCAAACAAAATTTGGTCACTTTTAGCAAGAACTGAAAATGATGGTGTACATTACTTGCCACTGCACAAGGAGCAGAATTCAGCGCTTTTTTTCTGCACATACTAAGGCTAGAATGTACCTTCGCAACGATCCGTATTATTATTCAAATGTCAATTATTAACAATTCTGAATAACAAACCTCACGTAGAAAATTTTCTGTCAACAATTTTATTTCTATAGAGTTTTTGTCAAAATTTTATTTTATAGAAAATTTTGTTCCATAGGAAAAAATGATATTTCCTATAGAAAAATTTTACTTCTATAGGAAACTTTTGTGAAAATTTTATTTCTATAAAAATTTTGTCACACATTTGATTTCTATAAAGAAATTTTTTGGTCCAAAATTTGTATTTCTATAGAAAATGTCAAATTTTGTTTCAACGTTGATTCGGATTCAGTAACAAAGACGAAAATGACTTGTAATTTTGTTTAGAAGTTTTCGGGAAGCTATCATCAATTCCAGGCAATTCTGCGCTTTTTTTCTGCATATATAAGGCTGAGAATGTCTACGCAAGCTATTATTAATTCAATTTCAATTATTTAACAATTTCTGAATAACAACCTCCGTTAGAAAATGTTGTCAAAATTTATTTCTATAGGAAAATTTTGTTCTCATAGAAAATTTTATGAAATTTTTGTTTTCCTAGAAAATATTGTCAAAATTTTTTTGCCCAAAATTTAATTTCTATAGAACAAATGTAATTTTATAGAATTTTTCCCAACATTTTATTTCTATGAAAATTTTTTCAAATTTTATTTCTATAGAAAATCTTGTCAACATTTATTTCTATAAGAATTCTTTGTCAAAATTTGTGGTATTGTGCATTGAAAATTTTGTCAAAATTTATATTTATGCGAAATTTTGTCAAAATTTTATTCTATAGAATAATTTTGTCAAAAACTGATTTTATATTTAGGAAAATCTTTTGTCAAAAATAAAAACTCATTATTTCTATAAAAATCTTAAACTATATTCTATAGAAAATTTTATTCAAAATTATTTCTACTAGAAAATTTGTCAAAATTTTATTTCTATTAGAAAAAATTTTGTCAAAATGTTATTTCTATAAGAAACATTTTGTCAAAAATTTATATTTCCTTAGAAAATTTTGCTGCAAAATTTTATTTTTATGGAAAACTTTTGTCAAAATTTTTGTTTTCTATAGAAAAATGTTGTCAAAATTTATATTTCTATAGAAGATTTTGTTCAAAGAATTTTATTTCCATAAGAAAAATTTTTAACCAAAATTTTATTTCTATAGGAAAACTGTCAAAATTATATTTCTGTAGAAAATTTCTGTCAAAATTATATTTCTGTAGAAAATTTGTCAAAACTTAGTATTTCTATTCAGAAAATTTTGTCAAAATTATATTTCTATAGAGAAAATTTTGTCAAAATTAATAGATCTATAAAAATTCTAATAGAAAATTTTGTGTAAAATTTTAATTTCTACAGAAAATTTTTGTCAAAATTTTTATTCTTTATAGAAAATTTTGTCAAAATTATTAGTGTCTATAGACAATTTTGGTCAAAAATTTTATTTCTATTAGAAAATTCTCAAAAAATTTTATTTCTATACGAAAATTTGTTGATTTTTTTTTCCATAGAAAATATTGCCAAAACAACTTATTTCTATAGAAAATATTTTGTCAAAATTTTATTCTCTAATAGAAAATTTTTCCATCATCTATTATTTCTATAGAGAACTTTTGTCAAAATATTTATTTCTACAGAAAATGTTATCGAAGTTCTTTATTTCTTATAGAAAATTTTTGCAGAAAATTTTAGGCGTGAGTCATCGTAATCACAAAGAACGACGTGTTTCTGCCCAAAACATCTGCTATAGTGCTAATAAAACAAGCGTCTTTTAGTGACGGACAAGTTATGGCACAAAATATTCCCTTCAGTTAGCCATAGATCAACACAGATCACCAGTTTATTTGCAACTTGTAGTGTTCCTCTTATGGGGGTGCGAGGATCAAAAAATTTGCTCACCGCTTAGAACAATCAGCAACTCTTTTTATATGTAGTGTTGCGAGTGTCGGTCGCCCATTAGCAATGAATCGAACCATTGAGCCTTGCGTGAGGCAACAACTAGGGGCTCGTGGCTCATATCAGCTAACCATTGAGTGCCCCACCGATTGTGGTGCGCGCAATTTCATTTATGACCGGCGTATGGTTCAGTCATATAGGAGCGTTAAACCCTGTGCTAGTCACGGAGCCCACTTTTCAGAATGATTGTGTGTCGTTATAAGCTGAGAATCAACATAAGGAGATAGTGACACTCAGCTGGGGGGTTAATTCATACAACAGAAAATAGACCCTCTTCTTTCTCTTTTCAAGGTTAGGTAAGAGTTCGAAATACGTGTGGAACAAGCCCGTATATACTCAGGCTCCACATAATTGACTTAATCTTCAGTATCCTATTGATTTGGCATACCACACAATATTATAGAAGTGCGATAATTTTTTCGTTTTTTTCGTCTCTTTTAGAGTTCTCAACTTGTGCTAAGTTTTGATTTTGCTCTCGCGAAACTTTGCACTTTTCAGCATGTTCCCAAATTGACATTTTCTTTTTTAACGCACTGTCGAATGCAAGGGACCTCCTTTTTATTAGTCGCCGTCCGTACGACACGGATCTTTTCTGTATGATCCAAATTTGCTTGTATCTTGTGCTGTTCAGCTATAAAGGTTCAAATTGGACCGTACACGAGTTACAGGAATCGAACCACGACCTTGTGATGCAAGGCGGGCATGCTAACCATTGCACACCGGTGGCCTCTTTTCCTATTGACCTTTTGTTTTGCCATGTATTTCTTATAGAGAGAGCAATTGTAAAAAAACAACGCTTTGCGAAATTTTCACATATAAAATGCCAATGCATTTCTACGGGTAAAAAGAAAATTTCCCCTAAAATAAATTTTGCAGAGATTTAAAAGTTAACATTTTTATTTGAAAACGGAAATCGAACAAGAATAGAAATCCCCTCAATTATTTAATATTCCGTTTATTTTCCCAAATTTCAAACACGGATGGTCATCTATTTATGTTAGTTTGTCTATGATAGTGTCCTTACTAGGGAGTCACAGGTAGTAATGGTACAATTCGCTTTTCGTATTTTCGTAAAAAAGCTGCTTATCGTTGATTCAAGGGCATCACATGACTTATCTTTAAATCTAAAACAAATAAGATCATATCTATATCAGTATTTTCCAAGTCTCTAATCGTTGCCCGAGATCCATAATGCGTCATATTTAGTTGATATGTCACATACTAACTATATGCGTTGTGATTGTCTTAGAATAATTTGCGCGGACACGAACTTTTTGTGTGTGTTTTGGAAAAATACTACGACCAAATCGAATTGTTTCTTTTATTTTATCTACTACTACGTTTTTTTTGTTCTTTTCAGATGTATGATGGGTGAAATCATGCATGTTCAACTCTTTATTTAGTACTTGTTTGCCCCCTAAGGGCGTGGGGGGCCACACAACCAATTTTTAAGCATAATTCGAGGTGATATACTTTTCACTGACAGTAATCACCAAAAGTTATTTAATAACTCTACCAAAGTTTAATATCAAGGGCGGAAAACATGGTGATGTAACAATACGATGATGCTATACTACTGTTGTGGCGCAGTGCCACAACAGGAAATAGTTCTCTTCCCGGTAACTAATCTAAGTAAAAGACAGATTTCTCATTCTTTTTTATTTTACTTTGTTCGGTGCTACGGTAAGCGCCAATTTGTTGAAATCGGGAGGAGCATATAGTTTCCACAAGGCTTATGCGATCCAAAGTTGGAGAGCGGCTGGGTCTTTTACACGAGAGAGGCCAACCTACAAAACATAAGCCACAGAGAAGTTCAACATAACTGAGTAGTCATACACAAAATCGTAAACTGAGAAATAAGTTTCTATAGTGATGTCCTGATACATCTTGCGCGGCTGCCAGATTAATACTTGTGTAACCTAACCTAGACTCGTTTCAATGTCTCTCAAGTAAAGCTAGATCTTCCCTTGAATACAATCAAAGAAGTGCATCTTCCGAGTGTACATATTATTATAATTATAGATCCGATCACGCAACTGCCGTTTCACTGATTATGACGCATGATAAAGGCGAGCTTAGGAGAAGCTTTTAACCACTTAAGAAAAGTACGGTCAACTCAGCGATTCTAATATTGAAATAGAGTTCTTAAGATCATCCATCTCAGCCAGCAAAAAAATATAATACTTATTCTGTAGATATGTTGTGCGACGTCAATGGGAGTGAGCGCGTGTATATAAACGCAATACACATCTAGAGTAAATTGGCGTCAACGAACATAGCACTAACAGTAGATGTCTCCGTGACGTAAGTGTATATATGCAACTGGACTCAACATAGATCTTTTACTACCTATCTGATGAGCAATCTATAGACGCAATCACGAAATATTTGATCTAATTAATTAATTTTAGATTGAAAATAGTACACGACCATATACTCTCATGTAGTAGTAAGTATAACTACAGTTAAAAACGTTAATTTGAAGCGGTTCAATTAAAATATTAATTCAATACTATTTATTTTTTGTGATTGATTTTGTTTTCATTGAAAAATTTATAATGGGCAATGAATCGAAGCACATCTTCATGGACACATAGTATCCGTCATCGACAAACATTGTTGAATAGATCATATATAATGAGTTTCTAAATGTCTTTAGCATATTGTGTGTGTAAACACTACACATTATCACACAAATTTCTCAAACTTTGTGGAAACCCAATCATAATGTCTTGGTGGAATATTTGTTTCTTCTATGTGAGAGTAAGAGCATCCTGATGAAAACTACACCGTCGGGGGAAGATGCTTTTGCATCCAGCTGCCACTATATCACGCTATGACTCCCCGGACACGGGTGAAACCATAACTTGATTGGGTCGTAATAGAGTCAAGATCTTATTGGAGTGAAAAATAGATGTTTGGTGAGCGTGGACTGTAAGATTGAATAAAAATCCCAGTAACAAAGTATATCGTCGAGCACATGAGTATTCGGAAAATAACCAGAAACATATGAGTCAATAAGCCACAGGTTATTCGTTCGTATTTGTACCTCTCCACGCGATCTTAGGATTGGGAACAGTGTGCGCTAAATGACTACTTTATACTTTGTCATTATCAAGTGTTAGGGTTGCCTAACACATTCGTGTAAAGGTTTTGTCTTGTGAGACCTACCCCCATTCTAGATACATCAAGTACTAACTTGGCTGGCGGTCTAGGTGAAATGTTGAGAGATAACGTCAGTTCTAAGTGTATGGTATCCATCATCTGCACGTCTTGTGTGTAGATTATCACGCTCCAACCTTCTCACTACCATCATCGCGGAATATCGAAAGGAGTTTGCCTTTGCTGATCTTTAGAGCCTTGGCACAAGTGTATTTGTATTAGGTGTAGGTCAAATGGTATTTGCAAATTTGGGCCATATCGGTCCACTTTACGTATAAGCCCCGCATATTAAACTGAAACCCCACATTTGGCTTTCGGGGACTCTAGAGAAGCACAATTTCATCCGATCCAGACTGAAATTTGGTACATTGGTTTCAGCATATGATCTCTACCAACATGCAACAAATTGGATCCACATCGTCCATAATATATATATACACCCATATTAAAGCTGAATCCCCCGATTTGGCTTGCGGATCCTCTAGAGAACAAAATTTCATCCGATCCGGCTTGAAATTTTGGGTACAGGTCTAATATATGGTCTTCTAAAAACTACTGTCGAAAAGACATAGGCTCTCTAACGTATTCTCCAGGTTAAATAAATAATCTCCACACTTGTCATTAAAAGAACCGAGTGTGATAATGTTGCAAAATTCTGTGAATGTATACATGAAGATCTAGGATATAATCAGAAAACAAAGTTAGGATGAATTAGTTGCTAAGTGGAAAAAATAGTATCACAACAATTTGAAGGTCCTATAAATAGAAAACAAAAATTGATTTACTGAAGCATAATTTCTAAGCGGCTAAAAAGAAGGGGTAAGCTGATGATCTGAAGATATGAGATCTGTTTGCTGAAATATTGTTTATGAAGCCAACACGTTTCAAATTGAATCTTTATCTTGATTCCTTGAAATAGGACGCCTTATTAGATATGGTATCCACTAGGAGTTCAAAAATTAACCAGTATTGTTCGACTTCGTTGTTCATATCGATAGTGTCAATTGTGAGACTCTGGGTGAGCCTAACAATAGAACCAGAAATTTTTTTGGCAGCAATAAATCTCACCACACCCGCTCATTAGAAATGGCTAAACAGGATTCAATAAACGACATGCTGATGCACTGATGTGAAGTTACTCTGAGATGGGGTAGAGTGTGAACGCATTTTAACATGCAGATGACTGAATACCCAAGATTATGATGCGTAACAAAGTAAAAACGTAAACGATGTGTTGCAGATTAGTAACTTGTTTTAGAAACAGGGTTGATTGCAGAGTCGTCAATAGATAATTCCATGCATTACGTTGCCGATATACTCCTTCTAGCGGAATTTTTGCTTTTTATTCAGTTCCTACGGACTAGATTGTCATACACAATGATGCGATAGCGAAAATAATCGGGTAGACGCAGGCTTGAAGTATTTCCCAATGATCTCACCAAGTAACCGCCTCTATGGAGGAGCAAAATCGATAACTAAACAACCTCACTTCCGTGTCTCTACCAGCTAATAACCAAATATACAACGAAGTGGTTTTACCTGGTGTTATGTTTTGATATAGTATGTTCTGCATTAGTATACTGCTATTTAGCATACCTGTGTATGTGAAGCTATCACTAAGCCACGAATGAGAGCGGACTTAAAAGAGAATACAACAGATCACGGAATCCTACTAGAAAGCAGTGGAGAATGGTAGTTATGTTACTTGCGGATGCTTCTAAGTTGTCAGACGATTTATATTTACCACACTATCAGTATCCATTATTACCGGGCTGAGTACTACGCTCGGCAATTTAAAGAGAAACTTAGAAAACTCCGATGATCCGATAAGAGTCCTGAGTTAAATTAACGACACACAATGAACAGTGTGGAAACAGCAAGATTACTTGAGAAAGGCCGAGCCTCGAACAAAACGGACATACCCGGAAAGCAGGGAATGGTCTAGTTTTATTCTTAGCAGTGGCAGTGGTTTGGCATATGGGAATAATGGCGTGTCCGAACATATCCTATAATGTGCACATCTATTTAGTTAAGTCCGGACAGGGCATAAATCGATACTGCTGCCATGTTTATGGGATCAGTGTGCGGATCGATAAACACATTTATGAGCAACATCACGAGTTCATCTCTCCCGGTTCAATGCGCGACCGCGAACATACGCTGTTAGGAATTGAGACCCTCAGTCGCCTTACGTAGACGTTCTCCGACATTATCCATGTAAAGAAATTTACCGACATATATAAAGAGTTCGGCTATACAAAACACCGACAGGATTTTCCGTCCGGAAACGATAATGGCTTGAATTTGACAGAGACTCGCATTCTCAGATCTGCAGCAATTTCCTTACATGTATATTATTGTGATCACGGACTTAGTCCCTTTCGTCCAAACGAAGATCAGTGGGAATTGGATCCGTCACAACCACTGTCACTACAGCCCTGCCCCCGTTAAAAATAAGAGTCATACCTCCATGAACATAAGAGAACGAGTCCCACAGATTTTTTGCGGTGCACTTTATGTCACAATGTATTGAAAATGCTTCAAGTTAAAGAGTCTTAACCTTTCGTTGGAGCGATATTACATAGACGAATTATCAAGAGATATTTTATACAGTGAACTGTCTGCCTGATGGTTCCAATTATAGTCTCATGAGACAACGGTTTAAACATAACTTCGAAACCTCTCTTCTTTAACAGGTCTTTGTTGCGGAGATAGAAGGAAATGTGACACAAGGAACATACTCTATGAAAAGTGCTATATTTTTGGATGTAGATCGAATGACATAGCTACCACGCTTTGATAGCACCGAAAACCCTAAAATTCAAGCCCGTCCTGGCAACATGGTCAGGGCGCTCGCAGTGAGGCTCATCTCTGACTGAGAGGGGACACATAGTATCTAGGTCACATTTAGACTTCGGTGTTATGTGGGAGGGAGTGATAGAGAGACTAGGAATGTGACCTTGATGACCTCTGCAACCGGGTATGATTCAGTTTGGGAGTAGGCTACGTATATAGCTAAAAGTGTGGACACAATACCGAAAATAAAATGGCATCAGAGATGAATGAGAGAACGACATGAACAATTATTCGAGGTGTGCTGAACTTATGTCATAGAGAATAATGCTAGAGACAATATAATGAATCTGACTAGTAATAACGTCTCTCAGAATATTGTTTTACAGAATTCATACATATTTAATGAGGGTACGTCGTATTTATAGGGCTGATTACTGAATATAAACCATGTAGCAGTCTAACATAAAAAGTAATCACGTGTGAATATTTCGTCGATGTACACTCAGTGAGAGCAAACCCTGAAGAACTCACTGTTCATAGAGATCTACGGCGAAAGTAGAAATAAACTGTTCGCAACTAACAACTGTCGTAATACAGTGGGGAATAGTCGATCGCTAGGCGAGAGACGAACAGAGAACTATCGGCGCAAGCCCCCAGGAATTGAGAATTACTTACGTATGAACATCACGCGATTAGAAAAGAACTAATAGTCCCTATAGTACTGCACATCGGGATGTGTGAAGTATGTCCTTTATTAGAATTCCTATGAATGCTTTTTCGGCTCTTTATCACAGATGTATCTGCATCAAGTTATTGGAGTATTCTTCAAGATTCTCGAGTCTCCAATTTGTTCGCATCGTATATAGAGAGGGAACTGCATAAACATAATCATCTGTACAGAAAATTCTGGTCTGAACTGCGTCACTAAGAGAAACACAACATATCACATTCTTATACAATGTCCTCGCGTGCACGCTGTCCCTTTTAATCCGAAATACCGGCGTCTGTCCATTCGAGTATGCTATTCTGGACAGAGCCACTAGTAGCTGAAGGAGACTCAATTCAACAACACCTCGCATCAAGCAAGAGATTGCAAAGCAAATGAGCATGCACTTAATCAGATTAGAGTGCGAGGATTAACACACGTCACGTCGTAACATGCTTGTGTGTGGGATAGTAGACGATAATTCGGAGATAAGCTCGACGAGCACCGGAATAGGTAAACATCTCTGCGCGACCTCCCTGTGAGACTTAATTTTGGCAATAGAGGTCGGCCGCACGAGATTCCAAATAGGGTCATGACTTAATCTCTGATTATGGCGCGTACAGACACACCTCACGCGGGTCATTGCGTGCCACCAGGAAAATCAACATAACTGTCGTTCGTAATACGGTGCACATATGAAGAAAACAATAGTGTTTGGAGCCTGGCCTATACGCGGATAGAGAAAGATAGACAGACCTCAAAACATTTCTTTTCTTCTATATAAGACGCAGCTTACTGAGACATTCAAAAATAATTTATTATACCCTGTGGATACCATTTGTTTCGTGTTCGGCCCGAGATAAGAGCATGTATTACATAATTTTCTCGCCGAGAATGAAACAAATTAAATTAAATCTATAGTCACCTGGTGTTTGTATCGTATTGCGTATCTCTTCCGAGATGTTTATACCAGGGAGAGAGTAGAGAAGAGAAAATTATTATCGTATCATTTTCCGCCAGAAAACGCAACTTAAGTACTAAGCAATATCGAACTGCGTTAAGGTGCATACCGGGCCTATAAATATCATACGAAACAGTTAGCAGCTTTCTTCGACATTTAATTTTTCTTTTGTACAAACTTATTTCTATACGAATTTTGTTTAAAATTTTATTTCTAGTAGAAAATTTGCAAAAATTTATTTCCTATAGAAAATTTCATAAAAGTTTTATTTCTACTAGAAATTTTAGTCGTTGTCAAATTTTTATTTCTATAGAAAATTTTGTTCCCGTATACTATAGCGAAGACTTCGTTAAAGGTGCATACCGGGCTATAAATATCACACAGGCGATTCTTGTACATTTAATTTGCATGTCGATAACAGCAAACATTAAATTTGCTTGTCGATAATAACAAAGAAATAACAAAACAAAACGTTCGATAATGACAGCTCACGGAATTTTTACTAGTAAACATGTATTTTCATGTGGGAAAAATATGTTACTTTTGCCGATAAGGCAGGTTGTCATATGCTTCTTGAGCCCGCTATGCAGCTTTGTGTTTCTAAAAAAATAATGACACCTCACGGAATTTTAGCTAGTAAACATAGGCATGTATGTCATGTGGGAACAATAAATCATCATTTTGCATGCCAATTAAGCAGGTTATAATTTCTTTCTTGAGCCCGCTATGCAGCTTCTGTTTAGTGTCGATAAGATAATATTTATATGAGATTCTAAAAAATTGTAAACATTCGATTGTGGTATCTGAAATTTTGTCTGAATCATGTGGGAAGCAGACATTCCTGTTAAAGCCGGTATGCACCTCTATAAATATCACACAAGCGGTTAAAAGCTTTCCCTTACAAATAAATAAAAAATTAAACGGTCGATAATGAGTTACACGGAATTTTGGCTAGCAAACATAGTCCCAAGTATTTCATGTGGAAATCTAAAAAATCTTAATTTTGCCAATATGGCACGTGTTTCTTGAGCCCGGCATATTCTATAAAAATAAAGTTTTGACAAAAATTTTTATAGAAATTAAAGGTT
>PGFW01002287.1:0-11004 GCA_003123925.1 Haematobia irritans
ACCTTAGAAATAAAATTTTAACAATATTTTTATAGAAGCCTATAATTTGCTTTAACTTTCTATAGAAATAAATATGACAAAATTTTCTATAGAAATAAATATTAGAAAAAAAAAATTCTAATGAACTAAAATTTTAAAAAAAAATTTCTACAGAAATAAAATTTTGACAAAATTTTCTACAGAAATAAAATTTTGTCAAAATTGTCTTATAGAAATAATTTTCTTACAAAAATTAAAATTTTGTCAAAATTTTTCTAAGAAATAAAATTTTGACAAAATATTCAACAGAAGTAAAATTGTGACAAAAATTTCGACAAAATTTTCTATAGAAATAATTTTTTACAAAGTAAAACTGTTAAAAAAAGAAGTACAGTTTTTGGAAAACTTTAAATGATATTAATTTAATTCTCGAATTTTGGAAAAATGTTGCTCCAAAATGAGAAAATTCATTGTTGGCAACGCTGCCCACAATATTCTTGAAATTCAAGACAATCGTGTTTTTCACTCTGACTTTTACAAAATAAAAAATTCACTATACTGCCAAATTGATCTTAATAGAAAAAAAGTTTGTTAAAGCTTTCTCAAAATATTAAAATATTTTGTTAAAAGGTACTAAATAATTCGCGAGGGTTCTGACCAGGGTGAAAGAGGTAATGCCAGATAGCACTATAGTACTGCATATTTCTAGCCTTCTTGTTGTAGTTTTTTAAATAAGTTTTGAGACAATTTATTACTCGAGCAAAAAGTCCTGGCATAATTATACCACCATGAAAGACGAATCTAGCCTTATTTTAGAAAATGTTTTGACTAAATGTTTAATAATTGCAAATATAATTATAATAAATTTATAAATTTTTTCGATGTTTTTTTTTTCATAATGTGAATAAAAATTGTACCAATAAAGTGATCTATGAAGTTTGAAGGACCAGACATTAACTTAAATAACAATTTATCTCATTTAATTAAAGCTTCGAAGCGCCAACTTATGCTGAAATTTACTAATTTATCGAAAAATATTAACTATTTCGTGCAATATCGAAATTTTGCCAAATTGGTTAGCTTCATTGGTGTAAAACTTTTTGTTTAGCTCAATTTTAGTTCATCTGCATTAGAAGTCAATCAGTAAAGCAGTTCGTAATCGTATGGTTTTAAACTGAAATGAATGAAGAAGTATCTAGAATAAGAAAACCTATTAAATATAACGTAAAAAATTCTCATATTTGACCGAATTTAACGAAATCAAACTAATTTTCAGAACTCAAAGTTGACTTAACTTCGAAATTTTTCGTGATGCTACGACAGAAAAAGATATCACCAAAAGTTTTCCAATCAAATTTAATTGAATTTTAAAAAATATTCAATTAAAAATTTAAATGGTTCAACAAATTTGCGATACTATCTATTTTCTTGCGATGAAGGACATTTTGAATTTTAGAATTTTTTTTGTGTACTGCGTAAATCAATTTTGCGTGACCAAATTATTTTAGGTATATTTTATTGACTTCTTGTATTCACTTATACCTATTAATCAACGAATTGAAATTGAAATTTTTGTCAAATTGAATGAAAATTTATTAAATTATAATATTTTTTTCTGTTGTTTTATAAAATTTCACATTTTAGAAGAAAAAAATTGGAATTAAATACTGTTAAAATGTCTTTAGCGCCATATGAAGTTCTAGATAGACATAATTTTAGAAGAATTTACTCATTTGAGAAACTTATAAACTCAGTTTCAGTAAAGTTCACCCATGTTAGGAAAATATGAAGCTATTTTTCATTATTTAGTAAAATTGTGTACTTCATTTGTATTTGTAAAATAAGTAAAAAAATGAACAAAAATATTTTTTCACATTTGGCCATGATTCATAACTAATGGCGAATTTCGATTGGCGAAAAAAGTGCTGCAAACATTCTCGAAATTTATTGCAACATATCAAGGACACTGTCATAGATTTTGGATCTTTTATACCTCACAAATATTATAATATTACTAACGAATAACTTTAGATTACCATCTATCATTTTGCGCGCGAAATGTCAATTAGCGGAAAAGTAGTAAGTAAACACCAAACATATTTTTTGCGAATCGAAAACGCCCCTAAAATAAAGTTCAATTCGTTGTCTTTTTTCTTGGTGCGCAAATTAACAATTAAGTTACGGGTTGGAATATTGAATTGTATCTGGTAGTGGGAATTAAGACATCAATAATATAATTTTTGTAAAAATATTGTCAAAAACTTGGATGGACCAGCGCATCTTTTTTGCATAACATATTTTTGTCTTTTGAGAATCATGGTTCCAATTCACCTGTCTTTTCTTCATATATAGCAAAAAATAAGTTTTGTTGTATAGCATGATTACTCTGTGATTTTTATCAAAAAATATAAAATATTTATACGTTGTTAAGTATGTCACGGATATTTGGTGTATAAACAAAAAAGTATGTTGTAATGTGTAAATAAAATTCAGATTTAATAAACCTCCATTAAACACAAAAAATATCTGAACACAAAAATAATACCAATGCCTATAATATGTGCCCCAAAATTGACCAAAAATTTGGCCAAATGTAGTCTTTTAAGGTCGACATAGGCACCGCGGTAATGACATTTTTGCCAGCTCAACAACACTTGGTAAGGAAATGATACGTTTTCCTTCCTTCCACATGTCAATCTTTAAGGTTTGTCCGGGCAAAACCGGTGATGCAAATCGTGCTTTGACTGCCTTGAACATGGACGAATTGTTATTGGTATATTTAGACAATACAGCACGCGACTGAGAAACCCAATGAAAAAGACCATGTGTATAGGGGTACTAAAACCAGAGACAGCAGCAAAGCTTGGGGTCATGTTGAAGAGGATTTAATCACCCGACAAAATCGGTTAAAGAGCTGCTTGACTTCATTTATTTTGTATTGAATCGACTCATTCAGAGGAACGCATCCATTGGGAGCTGCAACAATGGAATGAACACCTTCAAATTGGGCTTCTTTTGCCTCCATATTTGCCAGCACCCACACAAAAGTGAGCTTTGATTCTATGATATACATAAGCGACCAGGACCATGTATAATGAATTGGAGTTGCGTTACAACAACTGCACCTGTTCCTTTGTCCATAACATCAAAACTTTTCCAATGTAGTCAATTTTACCACTCGTGGGGATATCATCACAGATCTTCTAAAGATTGTTTGCCATGTCAGAATGTTTGGTAAAATCCCTTGCCTGAGGCAGCAGATGTTACCAATTATTAACTCGATGCCAGCATAAGACCAGCATAACAAAGAATGTGGAATAGCAGAAAAATCTCGCATTGATTTTCGTATAAAAATTTCAAATTCATCGTGGTTTTTTAACGGTGACAATGCCCAAGCATAAAGAATCAGAATCTTTGCAGCCGAAGGAGAATGTATCCCTCAAATATCATCCAACTTGCCTTCTTTTAAATTCTTCAATATCTCGTAGCCATGTAACTACGCGCATTAGTGGGCATCCAAACTATGGACTTCTCTCCATATCAGTAACTTTGTTCCATTGTTTGGACATTTTTCAAGTGTTGATCGGTATCTGCATCAATTGATGTACGTTACATAGTCCTTTACCACCGAAAAATTTTGCACTTTGGTTGCCCAGCAGCCAGCACTTCTATGTAGCGCTTCCTAAAAGTAAATTGATATGTATACGAGTCTGTCCAATTTTCTTGATGTGCTCTGCAATCCGAACCTACCAGTATCCTTACAGGATGATGATCATAAATAAACGAACATACGGTGCAATTAATGAGGTTTCAATTCATGAAAGAATATCAGGTAAATACCCTGGTCATACAGCTAGCAAGCTGTTGGTATTATGACATTGCAGTGGATATTATTCTTGGCTCCTTCTATGGCAACAGTATTGGCTAAGCCGACCAAACCCATTTTGGCGCCAGAGTAGTTGGCCTGGCCGAAATTACCGTAGATGCCAGAGTTGGAGAGCTCATTAATAATACGGCCATAGTTTTGTTTTTCATGAGGCGCCAGGCACCTGAGGTGACTTTGAAACTTCCCTCTCAAATGGACAGTTCAATGGGATTAAGTTCCATTTTATTTATTTTTTTTTTTTTTTCTTGTTCCGTGTATGTTGGCAAGACTACGTACGACTCGCAAATTACCGCATTGTTGATGAACATCATCAATACACGTCCATATGCCTAATGGCTGTTTCTACAGACTTTGTCACCATCAACAACAGAGTTAGTCGGCTACAGCTTCGCACCTTTGGCCTTGAATTTCGTTCTAACTACAACATCGCGCAGCACGGGCTAGAAGCACCTTCACCATATTGAGTGGCCACCCAAGTCGTTGACTACAACTTTGCACCGCGCGAAGGCACAAAGATGGGCATATTCACGCCCAAACCAAGCACCGCGCACAGTACATACATAGCAACACGTCCATCAAGCGCAATTGATCCACATGTGTTTTTGATGTGATATATATTTGTAGCACCTCTTCACTCTGTGCCGGTTTTTTAAAAATGCAGTAAATTTGTTGGCTATTAAAGAAACTATGAATACATTCTTAGTTCTTTTGTTTATTATTGTTTGCATAATTGATTAGCAGAGAATAATCGCCACATTGGGCACAAATTGACAGAATAACTCCTGAACAAAAGTCAAATTTACTTTCGGCAGACAACGAACATTTCAATTATATCTTATCAGCATTATTTAGCAATCAGATAGCCATTTAATAAGAAGAAAGTCTTAGATTAATTTTCTAGCTCCCAGCAAAAAAAAATGGAATCTTCTTCAAAAGACAAACTTTAACAAGCACTTCGAAAGATTACTCCCAATGTGTTCTTTATTTTAACTACCACAGGAAGTTCTTTTCATCAATTTTTTATAACATGTTGTTTTCATATTTTTAATGGGTAATTTAAACTGTTTTTTGTTCCTCAAATTGTGAATGCAGTCGTTAAAAACAGTTAAGAATTCATAAAATAAAACAAATTATTTTAAATTTTGTCCGAAAAAAATGCCTAAATATTTCAATTTGCTAAACATGTGGTATAACAACAGGAGTATTATTTAAACCATGTTTTTTCAAAACTTCCGAAAAAATTTTTCAAAGTTTTTATACCCGTCGGATTTTTTTTAAACATTTTTCACAGTGTGCCACTTAATGTGTATTTGATACTTTAGATTGAGTAGAGATAGAAAATAAGATATTTTTTCAATAGTTTTGATTGTATAAAGCTATACCGAAAATTATATCATACGCAGTTTAATATATAAGGACTATAGGATTATTTTTCATTGTGGTAGTGGCAAAATAATTCCAAAAAAAAAACTAGAGCATTTCCTTTGAAATAAAGATTCTTACCTCATCTAATATTTCAAAATCCTATGAAATGAGGACTCTTCCTATGACCCGTCATTGTCGCAGAAGGCTATGCTTAACAGGAGTGCGTGCTTTGTATTCAGCACACCGTTATGATTTATGCAAATGGTAAACTTCTTTCTTATACTGTGTCTGTGAAAACGATTCCACAATTGTAATAGGAATCGCAATGTGCGTGCAGCCACTAGAATCCTGAGAGAGATAAACTAATCGCAGAAAACTTTTTGGCATGTGTCGGCTAGAGATGGGTTTTTGGGCCACCGCATATTTCATTGTCCCAGCAAAAACTGGGCTAAGTAGTTCCGCATAGAAATTAATGACGCTACCACCAGACCGAACAGTTTCGGGGCTACATACATCAAAGTTTCATAGGTACTACACGTCACTGAAGCAATATTTCTGTTTATTTACAACTTCTATTTACTGTCTCACATTTTGTTCACTCTTACAACTTAGCTTTGGTATTGTTGTAAATAAGTATTTCTTCATAGACATTTCTTTCCGGAAAGATACATCAACGTAAATGAGAGTTTTTGGCCTGACCACTACGCAAATATATTTGAGTAGAGAGATTTTCTTATTATTTTTATTCTATTATTCTGGTCCTTTTTGGAAAAATACTTAAAAAGTAGGGGTTTTTGATGTGTGACGAATAACTTTTTTTCGATTGCTGTCAAATACTTTACCGAGCTGTGTAGTGCGCCTACAGACACTAACTTACGAAATATCGGGTTCTGTGTTGCTTACCTCCTATAAAGAAACTCAACACATAGAACTAAAAGCAGAACATAGCCAGCAGCTTATTGTATGCGTTAGGTTAGGAAAAGTAACGATTTTGGAATGATTTTCATTTGATGCTCAGCCAATTATAGAAGTTCCAGGGAGCTAATCACGCATTCTTATTATTCGAATTCATAACGTATCGAAAAAATTGGTCGACTACATTAAAAGTTGCGATCAGGATTCGATCCGAAGATTTTGTATATTATCTTTATATCTATATTACAAAATAACTAAAGCAAACAGAAAGATATATCAAAATAAAAGTTATTTTTGTCTATATTATATTTAGAATGTAGGATATAATATGTTTATTATATATAAGTAAATGTGTATGCTTTATAATTTATTATATCTATTCCTTCTCTCTATTTTTTCCTAATATGGAGGATGATTTGATGAATATAAATATAATTCAGCTACAAATAAGGATAAAAGTTTCTATTTTTCTTAGTAACCATGGGTTTTGAAGTGGTTGGTGCACTGTTAGAAAGTCACTTTTGCAGGCTCAATGCGACGATTTCGGCTGAGCGTTCAAATTGGAAAATAATTTTTGGCTGTATTCGAATGTCAATTCGTCAATTCTATACTTTACAATGGTCTGCCGTCTTATCTCAATTTGTTGCGAGTGAAACCTCATAATTCAACTAATTCTTACAGGTGGCCAGAAGCGTTATGTTGTCACGGAATGGTACGGTTATTTGGCTTGATCACAATTTTCTGGAATATCATCTAGCATTGTGCATTTACATATGTTCTTTGCCAAGCTGGGATGCTCGCTCCCGGACTCACCTATAACAATTTTTGATAACTTTTATTTGAGGTTGCATTAGTCCTAAAATATTCAAAATATTCGTTTATATGTAAATTTTACTACAACATTAGCCAACAATTCGAACTAAAGCTAATATATTTACTATTCCTATATGGCGAAAACAATTGCTAAAAAACAACGTGAAAAATGTTTTACATTGCAATTTACCAAATCGAAAAAAAAATTGTCGATCAAAAAATCGATTATCGACTCCGTGATCCGAAAAATTTTAGATTCGATTCAAAATCTCAGGATATCGAATGCTTGGATAGCCCCCAGCTATATAAACTTAAGTACACGTATCCGACTGGCCCATTAGATTCCCGATTTGCAAAAAATGCAATGTACCCATCTCAAAATTCTTTGTACCATCGCCACAATATCTACCCAAATAGAGTTAAAATAAACAAATCAAACCCGAAGAGATTACGGAGTCCGTCAAAAGCCAATAAATTGATACTCATACAAGTAATGTCGAATATGAAAAATAAAAAAATTAACGTATAACTGTCCTGTATTTATGATTGCTGCGAACATGGGACCAATTCTGCCCAATAGGAGAATTTAGCTTAATAAGTATAAAGTACCAATATGTGCCATATTGACTGTGGTGATAAAATTTAAATAATGCTTGATATAAATTCGAAAGTGGGCTTATTTTCAATTCCTCTATGGCTTCAAAATTAGATTGATATAAACAATCGACCGATTGTTGAAAGGAGTACCTTTCGTACCCGACAAACACGATTAGTTTATTATCCACCTTTGAAAGTTTGTTACTTGGCTAATCTGTATCGCAAACTCGATAATCTTAACAGAATCACCATAACATACCATTACTCTAAAATAAATAAGAATTCGGAGTACTACATGTTGTATTGAATTAGCTTTTTTTATTAATAATTATATGCACATATTGCTATAATAAAAATATATACTATGTAGCATGAAAATAATCTTAACCAGACTAAAAAACCTCAACACAAGAAACAAATGGCTTACATAACAAACAATGATGCTTGCTGCTGCAATGCGCTTACATATTGTGGAAATATTTACAATTTGGCGGATGTATCCTTAAGGTCCACATAGGCACCGGTGATGACATCTTTGCCCGTTTCAACCACACTGGTACGGAAATGAATACGTTTACCTTCCTTCCACATATCTACCTTAAGAGTTTGACCGGGCAAAACTGGGGATGCAAAACGTACCTTGACTGCCTTGAACATGGCGGAATTGTTATTGGCATATTTAGCCAAAACAGCACGGACAGAGAAACCCAAAGAGCAAAGGCCATGTAGAATAGGAGTCTTAAAGCCAGAAATGGCGGCAAAGTTAGGGTCGATGTGTAAAGGGTTCAAATCTCCAGATAAACGGTAAAGAGCAGCTTGATCTTCACTTGTTTTGTATTGTATGGACGAATCGGGGGAACGATTGGGGGCAGCAACCAATGGAACAACACCTTGAATTGGGTTCTTTTTTCCTCCAAATTTGCCAGCACCCACCACAAAGATAGAACTTTGATTCTTGACCAATAAGCGGCCTGATTCGTCGTATGAATCAGCGTTTGTTACAACAACGGCACCAGATCCTTTGTCCATAACGTCAAAAACGGTACCGGTAGTGGTTAATTTTCCGCTTGTGGGAAAATCATCACAGATTTCTAAATATTGTTCGCCATGTAGAATGTTGGTAAGATCAGCTTTACCGGATGGCAAGGCAGATGCTACCAAATTAGAGCTCATGCTGAGCATAAGACCAGGCATAACAAAATATGAGGGAATAGCGGAGAAATCTGCGTCGTTTTCATACAAAAATTTCAAATCGTCGGGGTTCTTTACGGTGGCACCAATGCCCAAAGCATAAAGAATCAAATCCTTGGAGCCAAATGAGAATGTGTCTTCAATATCACCAACTCTGCCTTCCTTGAGTTTCTCTAAAACTTCAAGCAAGTAACCAGAGGCCTGGCTGATAGCCTCCAAATGCTGAGCTTCGCTCATATCAGTAACCTTGCTCCATAGTTTTTGGACAGCTTCCGGTGTGATAGTATTTTGGTCAATTGAGGTACGAAGGACAGCACCTTTTCCACGGTAAACTTGCACTTTGGTGGCCCAGCCAGCAGCACTTTCAATGTAAGCACCTAAAAATAAATCGGGAATTGTATTACAATTTAACTAAAAATAGCAGTTATCACCTACCATTATCTTCACAGGATTCGTGGCATAAATAGACAACAACGGGAGCAATTAATTGAGGTTTCAATTCATTGAAAAGCATATCAGGCAAAATGCCCTCAGTCATGCGACTTGCAGCTGTTGGTATAATAACGTTGCAGTGGATATTGTTCTTGGCACCTTCAATGGCAACGGTATTTGCTAAACCGACCAAACCCATTTTGGCGGCTGAGTAGTTAGCCTGACCAAAATTTCCGTAGATGCCAGAGTTGGAGGAGGTCATAATAATACGGCCATAGTTTTGTTTTTTCATGTAGGGCCAGGCAGCCTGAGTAACTTTGAAACTTCCCTTCAAATGGACATCATGGATTAAGTTCCAATCTTGTTCCGAGATTTTGGCAAGACTACGATCTCGCAAAATACCGGCATTGTTGATGACAATATCAACACGTCCATAGGCCTTTATGGCTGTTTCTACGACTTTGTCACCATCTACAACAGAGTTATAGTCGGCTACAGCTTCGCCACCTTTGGCCTTGATTTCGCTGACTACAACATCGGCAGCACGGCTAGAAGCACCTTCACCATTGTGAGCGCCACCCAAGTCGTTGACTACAACTTTGGCACCGCGAGAAGCCAAAAGATGGGCATATTCACGACCCAAACCAGCACCGGCACCAGTTACAATAGCAACACGTCCATCAAAGCGCAATTGATCAGCCATTTTTCGTATTGTTGGTGTTTCGAATTATTTCCCCTCCTAGCTTGTAGCTGGTTGAATCAAAACTAAGTCAATTCGTAGTCTAGAAAGAAATTAAAACACATTGCTAATATTTATTCAACTTAAATTATATCGTCAAAGTTCAATTTTACTTGTACTTTCCTTCTACCCGCTTGTAGAAAGTGTTTGCCGCACTTCGCATCGATAAAGGTTCGTTCAAGTGTTTATGAATAGCTTCGGTAATATGTTGTTTTTCTTTTCTGAGAGATTATAGGAAAATAATCTCCGTATGAACTTTGATAAGCTTTTTGATTGAGCGCGGAGAAACAAATGGAATTCTATAAACAACTTTCATTGGATGAAGTTAAGAAACTTTACCCATATGATTTGAAAACATAAATCATTTACACTAGCTCTTCTTTATTTAGGTGAGATTTGGTTGGTATTGATCGCTTCTAGAAACACCTTTTGCTTTTTATGTGAATATAAAGGAACTGAAATCTCTATAGAACATGTACTATAGGAAATGTAGAAATGCCAATGTATGTTCTCAATATTGCGGAAATCCATTACTTGGAGCAATTACAAGTGAGGGAAGTTATTAGACTACAGTAGATAACGACCATACACTGTTTTAAAAATTGTTTACAACGTGTTTTCTGCTTCACTTATAGTGTCTGATATCTTTCTCCTCTTCCGATTCTTGATCCTATATTTCACTTATTGCCAAAAATTAATAGAAATAGAACAATGAATAGTTGCCGTCTCATAACCAAATTTTCTTATAAGAATTAGTGTGTAAATATAAAAATAGCGATAGGCGGTAGAAATAAAATTTGGACAAAATTTTCTATAGAAATAAAATTTTGACAACATTTTCTATAGAAATAAAATGTTGACATTTCCTATAGAAATAAAATTTTGACAACATTTTCTATAGAAGTAAAATTTTGACAAAATTTTCTGTAGAAATAAAATTTTGACAAAATTTTTATAGAAATAAAATTTTGACAACATTTTCTATAGAAAAAATCGTATATAAATAGAAATAAAATGTTGACGGAATTTTCATTATACCCTGCTCCACACTGTGGAACAGGGTATTATAAGTTAGTGCATATGTTTG
>PGFW01002290.1:153983-165410 GCA_003123925.1 Haematobia irritans
CGCAAGACTTTTACGCGTCAACAACTTGTTTACGTTTTCCTTTTCACTACAATAAAGTCCTCTTGTGGCGAAGCCACGTCCTGAGGTTGGGTGAAAAAACAACACCCATCCACCTTGGACACTCAGTCTATGTCTTGATGTGTAACCGAAAAAGAAGTAACCATACGTGCTCAATCACAGAGCTCGATACTGTAAGAAGTTGTGCATTTGGTTCTTTTATTAGTTCTACACTCAAAGAAACATACTTTCCTCAGGAAACGAATTTTATTGGCAGAAATTCCTCTTTCTTATAAAAGATATCTTGCTCTTCTAGCCCACAACAAAGCCAATTTATGATATGCGCATTCAAGGATCGCCTCTTACTTGTTTTTCTATACTGCCTTCTTGAACCTTATTACGCGTCAAATATAAAACTCTTGCTTGTTCCAAAACTTCTGGATTAACCTTAGAAAAGAAAACTCTTTTCTTCTAGTGGTAACGGATTTTTAAGAAGGAATGGCCGTTTCGTGGACATTTTTTTGAGTTAAGAAATCTCGAACGTTAAAATGGTCACCATTATAGAGAAGAAAAGAATGCTTCTTGAACTGAGGCCCAAGCTAGGCTTTAAGTTCGGTTGAGGTTAGAACATACGTAGAGGCAGCCTTATTGTCAGTTTCACTTAGAATTATTTAGATTCATTCGTAATACCCACCAAATGGTGAAACTTCTCTCTCCTTCAAATGTGTGATGCCACGTGTTAAACCTCTTAACGAATTGGAGACAGCTTCAAACGGCGATCATTTAAAGATGAATTTTACTTAAACATGAACGCTAAGTGTTACATGAAGATCCGAGTGAATTGCATCTTCAATATATTCTTGAAAGTAATTGCCTAGTTTCTTTGGTTCGCGATCAATACCAAACTAAAGGTCAAACATTTTTAGGTAGTGGGTACACCCCCCAGACAAGGTGACGTTCGAACTAAGAGAAAAAATTTTTCATCAACATAGGTTTATCCTATTTTTATTTCGTTAAGGTATTTTTTGTGAAGAAATTTAATCAAATTTACTCGTTTTACAGTAAAAAATCATAAATGTAAGAGTTTAGGAATAGTTCATTAAAGAATAAAGGCATGGAATTTTACTTTCATACTGTTTTCTGCTTGCTGGGTATAGAATTTTTCCTCAACTGAACCAACGAAAATTTTGATTCCACCGTAACAAAGCATTCGTAAAATAAAGCAAAAAAGCTGTTGGGAACTCAAACCAAGTTTCGCTCGATAGTAAAATTTCTTATAATGATAAGTGCGACTTCCTTTATAATAATAGAAACTTTTTCATATATGACGAACACCTACACTTGGAGCTTATTTTAGTTCATTCGTACTAAGAAGTGTGCAATCCTTTCAAACTTAAGGAAACAAACTTGTTTAGAATATAGATATTTTCCTAACATTTCTATTGTCTACGTGTATCGATACCTGTCATCGTAATACGATGTGTCCTTGCGCGCGGGTGTAATCGATATGTTTGCGCGTGGATTTGGTTTTTTTAGTTGGAATCCGCGTTGTTTGTGGTATATCGCGCAGAGATTGTTAAAATATAATATGGTAAATACATATAATAGAATAGGCTAAATAAAATATATAACAATATTTGGTTAGTTGTTTAAATAGTGAGAAAATTTTTCGTCTTTTTGAAAATAAGTCTAATCAATGTCGTGATGGTGCTATAAGGAAGAAAACACCAGCAGAATAAGCAACCCTTTCAAATTGTCTTCATTATTGGAATCTTACTTTTCAAATATCCAGGTAATATTCAGTGACGCTAAACCTTATTGTAACAAAGAATGTTTTATGATTTTTTATATTTGTAAGGTATTGAAAATTGTAAAAGGAGGGACAAAAATCGTTAGGCAAGCAACTTATTAAAAGTGAAAAGTATCAAGAAAGAAGTGAAAAAGTGGCGTTTTGCAATTGATAAATATCAACTTGCGAAATTGTGAGATAGTGGATAATATAATAAAACAATAATATTTCATTAGAGCGAGTCGGATGGCTGTTCGATATGCTATGAAATAATATATTCAATATATTAAATAAAACATGTCTTATTATTGTAAGATAAATTGCTTATATAAAAAAAAAATATTGTATTTAAAAACGAAGGCAAAGTATATTAGATTATGACAGTGGAAAAGTTTTACCGAACAAAATATGTAAGGATTTGTCCAAATGAATGGAAAAGAAATGCTTTTCATAAATAATCACTAAATCTTCTGAACATTCACATGCCCATTTAATTTTTTCCATTCTGTAGTATGACGCTGGTACATAATATAAGGGAAAAGTGTTAACTACAATATATGGAACCTCGCGATCTCATACCCCCTCACACTTTCTACGAAATAAATCACTCCGTTCAACGACAATCAAACACTGTGCCTTTGGCGCTATAGCAGTTCAAAGCTTTCTCAACGCAATGACGTTCATTTAACTTAAAGTAAGTGGTCAGCTTTTTTTTCGTGGCTGTCAACGCTTTGTATATTCATTGTAGCTTGCTGTAATAGATTCATATAAGCAATTTCGATTCGATCGCCACTTTGGATTGTATTGACTTGCTCACTTATTTATAGATTTACTTGATTCTGACAGCTGTCCGTGATGTATGGTAGATTACCTGTTTCCATCCTTTCCTTACTACTAATTAATCTATTAATATATATATATTTTTAAATTGCATACAACAGAAAATCTCAAAAACACATACAAAATCTCCAATTATTCCCAAAGATCCATTCGATATTGAAGCTATTTTAAATAGCCCTGAACTTTAGATCCATTAGCAAATTATATACGATTACATGAAGTCGGTCACAAATTCATAAGTCATTATAAGTATGTGTGATGAAATGCGGGCATTTGATTTGTCTACACTCTGCCAAAAGTTTGGGCAAACACTCAGATTTGACAGTAATGAAATCGAATCATGATGGATTCATCTCAAACAATAATAACCACAGAGTTGTCTATGCAAATATCCATCTGTTTACAGAAAGGAAATGTATGGTTTTGATTATTATCGAAATCTTTGCATGCTTGTTACCATTGTCTTATATAATTCATATGGAAATAATGTGCCCAGTCATCGTCAGTCTAACTACTCGCATAGCACTTGAAGACAGCCAGCCATCCGGACTAATTGATGGACAGACAGATGTGATCTTATTACAAATCTTCTCTCGAGCAACAAGACAATATCAAGTTGAATGTGATAATGGGCATCGTCGCACACATGGTTCCTCGATCCACGAAATAGTGTGTGTGAAAAAGCCCCAACCCAAGCAGCAATAGCATCCAACTAATAATGACACAACACAAGTTGACAAAGACAGAAACAATGCCATCCAGGCGGCAGCCCGTAGTTAAATGAAATTTGTCATGTGTCCCACCATCAGCCCCATAAACTCTTTTAACACGCTGCTGATTAACACAAATCCAATATCTAGACTGAATTCAATTATTGCTATTCGCATTGCAAAATGGGTTTGCAATGCATCTATGATGCTCCACTGAGAAGCTAATTCGTTGTGAAGAAGAAGAAGGTGTCATGACAATGCATGAACAATCACTGGGGCCAAAACCCAGACACTCGCTCTCATGACACTTAATTGGATTTCCATAGATTCATTCAACTGCACTAGTTTTTTTTGTAATTTTGAGAAAATGGGCGTGAAATATATTTAACTGTGACTGTTCAATGTTAGGAGTAACATGCGAACTTCATTGGTGTATTCCGAATGTAAAATGCAGACGATGCTACAATACTAGAGTTAATCTTCAGAGGATGAACTATGGTAGTTTTATAACTTGCATGGTAAAGTGAGTGATGCCATACCTTCAATTCGTGGATCGAACAAAAATGTATGCCAACCATAAAGTGGCATGCATTCCAAATTAGCGTGATCTGGGTCAATGCGTTCATCATCTTCAATGGGGCGTTTTGTGGAAAATGATATCCTTTAATTTTTTGGAAAACTCCCACATAGTTTTTTTTGACATTCCATTGAATCGGAATTCATCATCATACATTCCTATCAATACCTCTTAAAAGGTTTCACAACTATACTCACCTTTGAGGCGGAAAAACAAACTGTTCGCATAATTACCACCTTGTAATAGGAGGCCTTTCAGACTTCATTATAAAACAGAGCAATATCATATATTTGCAACATGGTTATGGAAACGAATCAAAACTGACAACTGCAAATTAAGCATCAAAACTCCAAATGAGATAGCTAGACAATAGACCTCAGAGTAAGAAATCCAAATAAAAAACGGCTACCATTTATGAAAATTATAACCTGAGAACAAAATGCAATGGATCCATTGTGTCTGTCCCCACTGCATTATGATATCAAACAATGACTTGGAATGTAAGGAACTCGATCCGCTGGTAGTCATAAAATGTTAGATAAATACAATATAACATGTATTTACTAAGGAAATGTAATATGTCTACAATATGCTTGTAGTACTTGTATGATTAGATAAAAGCGAGGGAAAATTCGGCCATTATTGGTAGTTTATCAAGATAAAAAAAAACACCGGCCAACCTATGCCATGGTAAATCATGCAGTCAAACAAGCAAGAAGTTCTTTACATGATATTGTTTGTATTCATACTTTTAATCCAATCTATTAATACAAATCTGACGTCTTCAAGACCTGTATGCGTTCGAAAAATATATTTGCGATTTATTTGTTTAGACAAATAATTACCTGGGGACATTTCTGAGTCTTTCAAAGCTATTCTAAGTGGTTTTAGTACGTAATGTGAAAAGTGTGGTAATAGACTAATAGTCTGAAGTAACGGGCTATCCACTGTGGACTAAACCAAATCCGATCACAAAACTTACATATATTCAGAAATGTAAAAATGCCTTTTTTCCAGAGAAAATTCTTCAATGTACATAGACAATTGTTTACTATTCATGACCAGATTTTTTGTAGTTTTTATACCCTGTACCACACTGTGAGTGGGACGAGACCGTGGTGCATTGGTTAACATGCCAGCTGGAACTACATGGAGGTCGTGGTTGCGATTCCTGCTTCGACGATACACCAAAAAGTTTTCAGCGGTGGATTATCCCACCTCAGTAATGCTGGTGACATTTCTGAGTGTTTCAAAGCTTTTCTTAAGGGGGTTCACTGCAATGTGGAACGCAGTTCGGAACTTCGGCTATAAAAATGAGATCCTTTGTCATTGAGCTTACCATAGAAATGCGACAGCACTCAGTGAATAAAGAGAGAGTTCACAATGGACTGAATACGTCTAAGTGAGCCTGATACATCGGGCTGCCAACTAACCTAACCTAACTTAGATATAGCTCCCATATATATCCTAGCCCGATTTACACTCATATGACCTGAGAGGTCAAATTTGCAATCGAATTGCTGATATTTTGCACAGGGAGTAGTAGTAACATTGTAGCTATTCATGTCATATTTGGTAGCAATCGGTTCAGATTTAGATAAAGCTCCCATGTATATGTTTTTCTGATTTCAGGAAAAAATGGCAAAAATACACCGAAAAAAAGTACACTGTTTTATAGGAAGAATATACTAAATCGTACGAAAATTGAACTACATTTTACTCCACATTTTGAGATTTCCACAAAGCGTTGTTAAAACCAGGAAAATTTAATGCCCCCTTGTACTTTTTAACTGCAGTTCTCGAAATTACACCCTCTCATAGAAGAAGGAATTAACTAAAATTTAAAAGAAAATCATTGGCGGCCAAATCATGACCATTTAACCATACCAGCAGTAGTTCATTCTTACTATTTTTGGGAATCGTAACAAAATTTCATATTGCTTTAGTTCATATTGAACTTATGTGTACAGTCATTGAACTTTATACTCACGTTAGTTTCTTAAATGTTGACATACTAAAACATTTTCGTTGCGTAAATTTCGAAAAATAAATAATTATAAAAATATATATTCATAAAAAGTAAACGAAATTTTTTTTTTCTTGTGTAACCGAATATTCCCTTGTAAAATCGCCCCTGCTAAGTCTAAAACATAGAAAAAACACTTAAATTTTTCTATACTTCTAATACATATCTATCGACCGATAAATCATAACTGCACTTTTGCGAAGTTCCCTAAAAATTGCTTCAAATTTAAATGTGTCCCATATTGTTTTACCAAAATTGTGTTCCACCCCAGGGCATTGAGCGCGACCTTAAATTTTTAATTTCAACTGATTTTGTAGAAGTCTAACAAATTTTGTCCAGATCGAGTCAGATTTTAATGTATGTATTTGGACCAAAATGTGAATCTACAAAGTGTATAATACAGTCGGCCCCGCTCGACTTTAGACTTTCCTTACTTTCAAGCAAGGAAGTTGGTGTCTTTGGGTCACTGTGCATTGTGAGATGATACTTCCCATCATTTCATATATGATATTTTTGCAAAATAAGATTTTAAGCAAAACTTCAGTTTTGATCATCATAATCACCTAGAGGATTAATTCCTTAACCTAAATAACTACTTTCGCACTAAGCTTGATGATGTACGTCTTTTTCATTACATCGATGGAGCTTATTTCAGAGGTGAGTTGTTTTATGTTGCCGCATTCATGTAGGAAACTTGAAGTGAATGGCCTTGCAAGAGGAGAAGATACAAAAGAATGGAAAAACTTGATTCATCGTTGCCACCTCCATGTGTATGCTGCACATCAGTCCGGGATGGACTTTATGTGCGAATTACGTAATAAACGGTGTACAACTAGCATCTGTCCCAAAAAAGATGCCTCTGCCTTTGGATTAACCACTTACTGAAGAAGGCTTGTAAGTAAATAGCATAGCACATATATTTACTATTTCAAACAAGATTTGTTGCGTCTTGTTTTTATTTTTTTTTTTTTTTAATTTTCCACAACTTATTGTTGGCAGATGAATATTTAGCCAAACGAGCTACATGAGATGAAGTTTTCAGCATTCACCCCAAAGATGTTTTCACTTCATTGCATAACAAAAGTGGCATTTAACACTTTGTCTAAATGTTGGGAGCACAGCAAAAACCGAAGACAAAAATGAAAAGAAACACATTTGCAGACAGATTTTTGCTAAGCAACACAAACAAATTATGGATAATTAAATTGAAGAATAGTGGTTTGGGTTTGTTGAACAATTAATAACAACTAAGCCAAAGCTCCAACAAACAACCAACTACTTCTCCCAGCCTCCAGCCAAAATAATTGTTTATAAATATTATTAAAAGAAAAGCATTTTCGTTTTTTCTCTCTTTTCACTAGCCAATACCGAAAATTGTACCGCAAATTGTCAGATGTAGTAGTTGGGTCACTGGGGGAATATGGCAATACGGGAGAGCTGTTTGTAATGACAGGAAACATGTTGGTTTCCTTTGCAATCCTGTTAATTTGATGATTATGTAACCTCAAAATCGAAAACATACGCCCCATCGTCTTGGTAACAATAGTGAAATAGTAACCCATGATTAGTTTAGCGGCTTGCGTCTGCTTGGCGCGCTTTAACTGATCCAAAACGAAAGACTTAAGCAACAAACCTGATGTGTCCCAAAACAACAATTCTGTGGCTGGGGGTGGCAGATAGGCGTCTTATTTGGCTTACTGAACACCATCTGGCCAAGAAAAAAGATGTAATATGTGAGTGACGTATATAGACACACATGCTTGATGTTAACATATAACAAATATGTGGAGCCATACCAACACAGGTCAAAAGCCATGCTGTTAACAAATTATGCACCATCACTCGACACCATTTGCCCGAAAAGAAAGGTATTTCTTTTTTGATGGTTTGTAAGTTGCAATTACCTACTTTCAGACTCTGTGTGGAGCAGGTCTCCGTACCCATTACGCATAAATTAACCTGAGGATATAAACTATATTTTATGGACATTGAAAATAGAGACCGCATACCAACGTGATACTAATCGACAAAAAAGCGGAAATGCTAAATGTCATCGCACGACCCAAAACCAATGTAAGCTCACACACACGCACCACTAACAAATAAGTTTTTGTTTTTGGATAAACAATGGATGAAGAGAAAACAGCAAAAACAAAGCGGATAACATCTGCCAAAGAGTCTTGGCAACGACTTAAGGGTGATTTCATATAAAAACGAAAGCTAAGGCCACCTTAACCGAATTCGATTGCCAAAAACAAGAAACACTGGAGTGAGTGTGGTCAGTTTCCCAACATACACATGCACACACCCATTCACATAGCCAAATAAAGTGATCTTAATACTGAGCTACAGATATTTTGGCTCTGCGAGCTTGTAAATCGATACAATCTCGATACGATTATTGAAATCTTATTTCGATTACACTATGAAACATGTCAATCACATATGTTATTCACAAATGGTATATAGTAGTGATTTCTAGAGATGATGGAATTTATATTGTAACAAAAGTTGGTAAAATATATTTTTAGTGAGATATGGTCAATATATTATGTGATCTCTCGACAAAATCATTTTTGTCGGATTTTATAAAAATTAAGTTTTTTTTATTTTTTTATTGAGATAAATTTTGTTTTTTTTTTTTTTTGTTTTGAAGATAAAAATTTTTATTTGGCTATATTTGCTTTATTCTAAAACATATAAACTTTGGAAGTACAGTTAATGAGAAATCCGAAAATTGATCCGAAAAGGTGCGATAGGTCTTCCAATGTTAAACAAAGTGTTCCACAGAGTTGGGTAAAATATTTGGCATTGCAAAACCTATCATTCACCACCTTCTATTTACTTTAGAAGGGGATTTTAAAGAGTCAAATTCATCTGTGCACCCAAAAAGAGTGACCCCACCGTTGAAGAAAATGTACGTTTATTTTAGAAAATTTTAACTAGATTAACTTTTTAACTCCTTTGGAGAGTTTAGTTTCATACTGTTTCTGATGATCCTGCATTTTTTATTATTTGAGGTATCGTTTTACTGTTTGTATTTCCGGTTATGAAATGTTGACCTCTTGTCATTCATAAAACTTGTTAAATAATGAAAAATATGACGATAGTCGAAACATTACCTGTGGATTTACTGTCAGTGTATAGTAATAACCACGTTTACGGACACACATCAGTCTACGATACTTATTTTTACTTACAAGAGCATGAACTAATTAACAAATTTCCACGAAGATCATAAAACCAAAATTGAATTACAAGTATCAAATTCGTGTCCTAAGATCAAGTCGATATAAATGAATATCAATTTCCAAATGAAATCTAAAAAACTTATGGAGGCAAAGTAAGCAAATCTAATAATTCATGCTGCCAATTGGAAGTCCATTATGGTTGGACATTTGTGGTAAATTACATTTATAGAGGATTATGAGTTTCCATGGACATATCCATCACAAATAGATAATCCGTAAAAGCTTTAGTGCCCTGGGTATTCACTGCTTTTAATGTATCTTTTCTCCCTACCAATTATCGACCCAATTTCATGGTTTAATTCCCACAGATTTTGATTGAAATAAGTTTTGCACAGTAATAACAGTTCATGCGGCACACAAGTACACTTTAAACTTTCTTTATCAAATTGTAACGAATGAATGCAAGAGTTGAGCCACGCTTCTTGGCTAGCCACCTTGTGATGTGGATCATATTTGTCATGTCTATTTTTTGGTCATTTCGTAACGAGAACCAATGGAAATTACTTATTGCAGACAAAATCCATGCAGTTACATATTACATATATGCGACTATTCCAATGGCTCAGTCTATTACTAGCGTACTATTTATTCTTACTCTTCTTTCAAGCAGGTAGAGAGTCAGGAGAGGAGAGGAGCGCTTTATATCACGTCTTAAAAATTGCTAGAGTAATAATAGCACGATATTAAATTATACTAAATTTGTATCCTCAACACAAACCACAAATTAATCATATTATATGAGACATATTTATTATCATTTCACAATATATATATAGATATTTATTCACTATATTTTTCAAATAGTAGTCGATGATTAACGGTCATCTCTAGGGCTTTAATATTAATACAGCGCTATAATGTATGTTGACAACTCATCATTTTAAATACCTAATTTACGAAATAAAATATATATTTCTTCTAGATTAACAATATAAATTGACCATCTCTATAGTTAATACTTCCACTGATATATCGTCGGAATCACATATAGAAATTGCTACTATACTATTCATATGAATATACTTTTAATGTGAGTATCTTGTAGTTTTTTCTATTACCCAGAGATGCACTTTGCGTATCTAATATGAATATGCAAAACTGGAAGTTCTCTATAATGTATTCAAGAGTATGAAATCATATATCGACGGATATACATCATGATCTACATATATATTGCTCAATGACGCGACAAGGATTATATTGATAGATTATTATGTCGCACGTAATAGGTAGAAACACTAGATACCCAATACTGAATATGTGCAAAATACACGTCTTATATTCAATCTAACCATATATTATATAATGATAAAAATTTTGGAAAAGTTGAGGATACTTTCTGATCTTAATTGGGTACTCCTGCGAATTCACACCCTTTCGTTACTTTACAGTTGGTCACGGGGTCCCAATAACAAGGTTATCAATCATGTACTAATTCAAACATGTATATTAAATATTTAGTTCTGATTCCGCTTACAAAATAAATATCTGACATATACAGAAATTTATAGTTTCTAAGACTATAGTTTATAAAATAACAGCCTAATCTACAAAGCCGTCATACTCTTTTTCTACTATATCTTTCATATTACTTTATCTTACTGCTAGCAATTTTTCTCACTTGCACATGTGGACTTATCACTACAAGTGATTGGATCGATATATCCAACATGCAATAAATCAGTACAAAATTTTCATTAATATGACTAATTTATCTTCGGCTCCAACTAAAGACACCAAGAAAAAAGGCCTATTAAAATCTATCTTATCTTGAAAGCCTATTAATAAGCGATTCATTATGAGTGAGCTACGGCAGAGAATGTTAAAGTGAAAATCTTTGCACAATACTGATAAATGTCCTATTCTGAATTAATGTTTTTGCTAACTTTAATGATCGTGAACTAAAAATAAGAGAAAAAAGTTGTATAAAATTATAGTCACAATTTTACTAAGAAAATAAAATAGTTCAATGGATTTTCCTAAGTATGACAGAAGTTTGCTTAAAGTTGAGTTCATTGAAGTCTCTCAAATGAGTAAATTTTTTTACTGAAATTGTACATGTCTCGAACTTCACAGCGCTAAAAGACATTTTAACAATTTTGAATCCAAATTTTTTTCAACATATAAATTTTCCTAAACAACAGAAAAAAAATAATTATTTTTAAAAATTTTCTTCAATTTGCACAAAAAGTAATTAACTTATTTGTCAACTGTTGTAATTTAGAAACCTATTTTAG
>PGFW01002297.1:60448-70687 GCA_003123925.1 Haematobia irritans
CAATCTAATTTCCTCCTTTAGCCAGTAAGTCCATAATATCTTCTATACGATGAACCATAAATAATTGAATATGGGGTATATATATATTGTAACATTAGTCATTTGTAAAATAGATATTCGAAAGAAAATTTATAAATTGGATCAATAATAATTTTTTATCATTAATAAAATATAAATATTAGAAAATTCAGTTTCAAAGATGATAAAAAAATTTGATCAATATAGTATTCAAATTTTGCGAATTCGTAACACCGAAATATGGGGATACCCACCTAAAGGTGAGTACTATGTTCGTATTTTTCACCAAAACACTAAATTAAAAGTACAAAAATCTATTTGATAAAGTCTTGTGAAATAATGAATGGAAAAGACGTAAGGAATTGATTGTGAACACTTTTTTTTATTTATAAGTTAAATTTTAAAAAAGGGTGGGTATCCCCCATATTCTGGTTTACGAATTCGCAAAATTTGAATTGTCAATAACTTTTGAACAATTATTTTTTTTTATGAAAATTCTTCCAATTAAATTTCTTATCCATAAAAGCTATGTACAAAAATTTCATATTATGGTTCAGAAGATAGAGGTTGAGGGAATTGTGCGTTTTGCGAATTCGTAAAATTGATTATTAAAGAAAAATAATCGTCACAAATTGGCGATTTTAGCCGATAAGCTCGAACTTAATACCCACTTTTAACGAGAAAAATTTGCCAATAAAAGAAAACTTCCTTGCTCTAAAATTTCGTTTCGTAGGAACGAAAAAAAATTTTGCGACAACTTGCGAAAGGCCTTCACCCAAAGAAATTTGTTAGTAGATGCTGCAGAAAAATCTGCTAAAATACCAAAACATCTGCAGAAAGAGCAAATACAATCTGCTATTTTTTGAACTTAATTTCATTCTACACTGATGGCTCCAAATTGGATGGACAAGCGGGTTTCGGAGTCATATTCTAAAGATTGGAACTTCCAATAGCAGAAAGGATTTACCATGAATCACTGTAGATTTTATTTTCCGGCTGAAAATATTAGGCAATCAACGCACGAGATCTAGGCGATTGGGCGTCGAGATAGTTAATGTTCAAATTTGAGAAATGTTTGGTATTAATATTATACTCCAACACATTAACGGATCTCTTTGTCGTCCAATCTGACCAATTAAATTATCATTGAGTTCTAGTGTTCTTATAACTCGTAAGCGGACATCAGACCAGTAGCTGGGCAAATCCTGAAGAGATGGCTGAAGCAGACACAGATATTCACCCTAATATGAGGCCATCAGGTAATACCGGGGGCGCTTGCGAAGCGATTGAGATTAGCAAGGCTAGGGAACTACCTTACATATTCCGGGGAACTAGAATCTGTGGATAGTGCTCTGGCTACGCTGGAAGCTCTTACTGACGGTGGAGAGGGCTGTTTATGATGGCATAATGTTCGAATAGGAGAATTGCAAGGGTTGTAACCAAACACCAAGAAATATGGCCTCCATTTAAACTTAAGACACGCAACACATAGATATGCTAGTTTTCTCGAAGAGACGTCAGATATCACTTCCTGCTACTAGAACGGCGTCGCTGCATGATGAAAGAGACTCTTCCTTGCAAAACTATCTGGCGGCGAAGTATACCACTCGCACTATTGTTGGTGAGATGTCATGATAGCGGAGAGAGAAGGAATCTCAATTTAAACGCTTTGTGTGAGTGGTCCTGGGATTTTGTGTCAGGCGTAAGCGAATTTAGGGCATATAAAATTTAGATTACTGGCGACCAGGAAAACGTCTAACTTAAACAGTCGTGCTAATGTTTTTGGACTAATGCTGGTTGGTTCAACACGAAGAAAATAACCGAGGAAGGTTTCAGAGCGTTTAAAACTAGAAGTGCCCTCATATTGTTTTAGGTACTTTTTTAGGTTAATGTGGTATTCAATGGACTGAATTAGTCTAAGTGAGCCTGAAACTTAAATTCGGGCTGCCATTATTAACGCTAAACTAACCTAACTTATTAGCAAATAAAGCGATGTTATATCTGGCTGAAACAAACAAAAAGTAATCTTGTGGCTATCTTAACAATAATAAAAATAATATATTAAGAATATGTCTTGTATTTGCTAAACAATCTGAATATTTCTCAAATTAAAGAATAACAAACAGACAACAGCAAAATGTGTTGCTTGATTGTAAGGGTGATTTTTTGAGAGATTAGGATTTTCATGCATTAAGTATTTGGAAGATCACGATGGGATCTTCAGACGTGGTGTCAAGAGAAAGATGCTCAGTTCTTTTGGCATTGTATCATGAATAGCAGACTTACAACGTGAATTTTCAGTGAATGGGCGCCTAGCATAAATTTGGCAAGAAATCCGCATTTATAGTTATCGACAAATTTTGTTCATGCGATGAGGCTCATTTCGGTTGAATGGGCCTACGTAAATAAGGCCAAAATTGCGCATTTGGGAGCTGAAGAAGCAACCAGAAGCCGTTCAAGAACTGCCCATGCGCATGACCCGAAAAATGAACTGTTTGGTGTGGGTTTGTACGCTGGTGGAATCATGTGGGAACCGATTTTTTCAAAGATGCTGTTGGAGCGCAACGTTACGGTGAATGGCGATACGCTATCGTTCCGTATGCTACAAACTTTTTGTTGCCAAAATGGTAAGAACTGAAGCGTTGTTGACATGTGTTTCCCCAACAAGATGCGCTACATGCAAACAACAGCTCGCGAGTTCTAATGGCATTTTGAGGGAAAACTTCGGCAAGAACAGATTCATCTCAAGAAATGACGGCGGTAAGGTTGGCCAACAACGATCATGCGATTTGACGCCTTTAGACTATTTTTTGTGGGGCTACGTCAAGTCTAAAGTCTACAGTACATAAGCCAGCAACTACTTCCAGCTTTGGAAGACAAATCATTTTCCGAAGAAATTCGGGCGTATTACAGGCCGAAATGCTCGAAAAGTGCCCAAAGATTGGACTTTCGCGATGGGAACCACCTAAAGACGCGCAGCCGGTCGAACATTTAAATGAAATTATCTTCAAAAAGTAAATGTCATGGACCAATCTAACGTTTATAAATAAAGAAACGATGAGATTTTGCCAAATTTATGGCGTTTTTTTTTTTTTTTTTAAATTATCAGCCCTTTAACAACAATCACCCTTTATTTAGAAAGTTTAAAAAGAAAATTTCGTTGTCCTAAATTTCGTTTCCGACAGAAAATAAATTGAGACAATGAAAAGAAGAGAGAGCATTATCGTTATTCCACGGACTTTTTTCTCTAATTTCTTGAGTACCAAATTAAATCGAATAATTTTAAATTTTCAGCCTGTTTTCCGTTGCTTTACAAATTTCGTTTCCCAGAAAATAAAATTGAGACATGAAAACGAGGAGACATTTCGTCATTCTCAACTTTTTTTAATTTTGAGGCTAACAATTAAATCGGATAATTTTACACACCCATATTCAGCTCTTGTCTGACATATGTAACACTTTTAAAAAATTCGCGAGTTATAAGATAGTCTCAGAGTTAGCAATAGATGTTATATATAAATGTCGGGATTTTTCGACTTTTTCGTTTAAAACTAATTGATTTTCAAAGATTAAGGCCGGTACTCTGTCCCATCCCCATTTGCTACTTCGGAGGCTTATACATGTTGGTGGAAGTGCCTAATGGCTTGTTTTGCAACATCAATTGCTGTGCTCCTTTTGTTACGTTTTGTTTGTGTTTATCCGTTGCCAGTAAATGAACGCACTTGTAAAATATAATTGGATACGAAATCAAGCTTTTTTATTTGGTCAACATTTATGTTTTAAATTTAAGTTTTATACATTATGTTCTACAATAATAGTAAGCGAGCGCATTAAGATGTTGCGTTGGCTAGTCTTATTACGGGAAATACAAACTCCATGTTATAACTTTGTTTTAATCATATCGAGTCAGATTTAATTTTTTTATAGCCTCTGCGCGACACTGTGGCAACAAGGGTAATTAATAGAGTAGTGCATATGTATTGGCAACACGCAGAGGAGAACGAGATAGACCAATGGTGTCTTTGCAAAAATTGGTGCAGGGTCGGCTTCTGAGTCTAGCCACACAAAAGAAATTTAGTTCTAGTAGCGCAGCAAGAAAAGTCTGCTAAAACAGCAGAACGTCTGCTGAAAAAGGAGGACAGCAGTCACTGTTTTGCTGAAATAGCAAAATTTTGCCTGCTTTTTTGAAAGGCTCGATTTACTAGAAAACATGTTTTATTTTGGCTAAAACAGAATAAAAATGTCACTTAGGAGCTATCCTAAAGTAATTAAAACATATTTTATGAAATATCTATAGTATTTGGAACCGAAACATCTGAATAATTATGATCGAATGTGAGGACATAAAGCAAACAATGTTGTGCTGGATCGTATTTAGGAGCTTGTAGGTTCTTAGCGTGCAAAAAGTATACAAAACTACTTTTGGTTTCTTAAATATGCTTTGGGAAAAATTTTATAAACTAAAAATTTTATAAATTGTCTATTCACTTGGCGCTGAGTACAAAAATAATAACAGGACATCGACTGCTGTTTTTTAGCTAGACCTTTTTTCTAGTGAGTATATATGAGCCATGTCCGTCTGTCCGCTGAACACAATTTTTGTAATCAAAGTCTAAGGTACGCAAGTTTTAGTGCCATCGACTCTCAAATTTTGCAAAGTATGTGTTTTGTTGGCTCAGAATAGAACCCCTAATTGAAAATCGTTCAGATTTAGATATAGCATCCAATATATATATTTCGCCCGATATGGACTTCTATATGCGCCAGAAGCCAGCAGGTTTTTACCGCTAAATTTGCTTTTAAGAATTTTACAACAAGAAGAACAATTAATACTATAGTCAAGTGTGCAAGAAAAAAAAAAATAAATTTTTATTGAAATAGGTTCAGATTTAGATAATAGCTTCCTTTATATATCCTTTTCGGCCCGAATATGGACTAATACGGTCGCCAAGAAGCAGAGTTTCTGCCCAATTGTGGATTGAAATTTTTGCACTAAGGAGTAGGATTAGTAGTGTAGTCAAGTGTGCACAAATTTTTATTGAATCGGCTTCAGATTTAGATATAGCTCCCATATATTAATCGTTCGTGCCGATTTAGCACTCATATGATCACAGAGGCGCAATCTTTACTCCGGTTTATTGAAATTTTGCAGGCAGGGAGTAAAGAATTACATTGATAGCTTGCGTGCCAAAAATGTGGTTTGAAATCGGTTCAGATTAGAATATAGGTCCATATATAAGATTTCGCGCCGATTTAGACTAATATGAACCACAGAGCATCAAGTGTGCGCAAAATTTTATTGAACTGGTTCAAGATTTAGACTATAGCTCACATATATATGCGTTTCGATCCCGATTTACACTCATATGACCACAGAGGGCACAATCTTTTTTCACTCCCGTTTACTTGAAATTTTGCATACAGGGAGTAGATTACATTGTAGTTATGCGTGCGAAAAATGATGGTTGAAATCGTTCAGATTTAGATATAGCTCCGCATATATAGTTTTTCACCGATTTTAACACTCATATGACAACAGAGGCCAATTTTTTAACTCCGATTTAGATTGAAATTTGCACAAGGAGTAGAAATTAGCATTGTAACGAATGGTGTGCCAAATTTTGGTTGAATCGGTTGATTTAGATTTTTAGCAGCTCGATCTATAATGTTTTTTGTGATTTCCGACAAAAAATGGTCAAAAACCACATTTTCCTTGTAAAATTCGACCCATCTGCTTAGTCGAAAAGTTGTAGAAAGTGCTATAATTTTTCCTACAACTTTAATACATATATATCAGCGATAAATCATAAATAACTTTTTGCGAACGTAGACATTGTGGTTCACCCATAGTGATTAGCCGACTTAAATTTTGAGTCTATGATTTTGTTAGAAGTCTATCAAATTCTGTCCAGACGTAGTGATATTTAAATGTATGTTTTGGGAAAACCTTTATCATTAGTCCCACACATTTGACGGGATGTATATGGTATCGAAATTTAGATCTAGCAAGTTTGTTCAGGGTTAATATAGTCGGCCTCCGCCGACTTTAAAGACTTTTCCTTACTTGTTATAATAATATCCGATTCGCTTTTCTGCATTATAAAATTTCACAAACATCAGTTTAAATAAAATAAATTTTTTTAATTCAATTGCAATGAGCGGCCATGTATGAAACTCAACTGACTGATCGATTTACGTCGCAGTTTTTTCAATGAAAAAAAAACAAAGTATCACAAATGGAAAAATGGAGTTTCAAGTGCGAAAACCGAACAGAGTACCGACCTTTACAAAAAATCGATTTCGAAACTTTTGACTTTTTTTGACGAAAGGTGTTCGGTATATCTCATGAGAAATTTGTATCCAGTACCAGACGAGATTGTGTAAAATTTCAGCATGATAGCTTCATTAGGGCTGTTTTCTTTTAGCTCTGGATGCAACATTTGGAAATCTTTGATCTCACGACAATATTTTTTTCAGTGTATTACTGTATTTAAGTATACAAGCTATTTAAGAATAAATAAAACCTAACTGAAAATTATTGTATGTATTTGATATGGAGATTTTTTGTTTTGTAATAATCTACATATTTTTGTCATTAAATAAAAACACATCTATTTTGAATGGACGATTGGAAGTTTCAGGAGGTTATGTTGAGATGTCGTCTTGGTTTACTCTATTATTAGTATCTTGTCAATATTGCATTTTCAATATTTATGCACAAGTTGATCTGAATATTCATAGTAGTAGCAAACAATGAAACCCAATGACAGTCAATAAATTTGCAAAGTCTTGTTTTAATGTCATATAGAAAATTTAACATATCTCTAAAATTATTTGTGTGTTTAGTTGACAGGTCACGCGACCAACTGATTTGACATTGACTACTGGTTGAAGAGGGGTAGGTTAAATATTCATTGATGGTTACAAATTTAGAGGTATCAACCCTTTGATTAGCTTCATATAAAAAAAAAACAAAAAGAAAACATCCAACCCATTATTTATTTGATTTCTAATATTGAAGCTATTTTTCTTCCAGATATTAGTGAAGATACATTATTTTCTATAACCGTGAAATAGTAAATAATATTAATTTAAATATATTTACTTTATTATAGAATAGTAAGGAGGATATTTTGACTTCACAGAAAAAAATATCACCAAAATATTTCCTATTAAAAAGTTAACTGAAGTTGAAAAATTTTTCAATGAATAAATTAATTTATTATTAATTTATAATTAACTTTTTAATCAAGATAGAAAGTAAGTTAATTAAGTCGAAATTTTTGAAATTTTTAATTAAAAAAATTATTGAACCAATTAGCGTTTTAATCAAATTCGGAAGACTAACCCCATTTTATGAAGCACCGTTAGTGCTACGTTACGCTACGAACTTTTAAACCATACTATGAACATTTCTGTCACCTTGTCAATATATTCCATATGTCAGTTAGGAACTTAGCTGCTGAAAATTTTTCTGTTAAATTTATCCGGAGAGAAGATATTTGTTATTTACTATTTGTTAAGTGGCAGTTAAAGCCTAACGGAGCTACATGAAAATGGCCGTAAGTCAGTTAAAAAAGTGATGAAAATTTTTGTAATTTTTAATTACAAATGTATTTCAAACAAACAATTGTGAATTCAAATAAAAACTCTAGCCAATTCAGAAAGTAATTGAAAATAATTACCTTTTTTAATTAAAAAATTAATTGAGTTTTGCAATCTACATCAATTAAATTTTTAATTGAATCAATTAAAAAATTAATTGAAATTTGCTAATGAAGCCAATTAATTTTTTAGTCAAGAATTTTTTCTAGGCCCAATTAAAACTGTAATTGATACTATCATTTTCGTGATTGAAGACATTTCATTTAAAAAATTAATTGGATCAATTAATTTCGTGATTGAATCAGAAAACAAATTTTTGTCTGTTATTTTCCAAATTGATACGCCTATTATATTAAAAAAGGAAGAACAAATTCAATCAAATTGATTTAAATTAAAGCGGGCTAGAATACGTACGACTGGCAGCCTCTTACTTCACAAAAAAATATCACCAAAATATTTCCAATTAAAAAGTTGACTAAAGTTGAAAATTTTTTCAATATTTTAATCAAGAAAGAACCCTTAAGTTTATTAAGTTAATGATTGAAATTTTTAAAATTTTTAATTAAAAAATTAGTTGATTCAATTAACATCAAACTCGGAAGACTAACGGCCATTTTCATGTATCTCGGTTAGACTTTAACTCCCAGTTAACACACACACAAAAAATTTCACGAACATTTTTCCAATTAAAATTTTAATTGAGTTTTAAAAAATATTCAATTAAAAATTTAATTGATTCAACAAATTTTTTAATTGAAACAAAATTCAATCACAAAAATAATAGTACCAATTAATTTTTTAATTGGATCAATTAACTTTTTAATTGACCTTCAATTAATTTTTTAATTGATACTATCATTTCTGTGATTGAAGACATTTCAATTAAAAATTAATTGGATCAATTAATTTCGTGATTGAATCAGAAAAAAATTTTTTTTTGTGCAGAAATTAAAATCGAAATATCTTCTCTTCGGTTAACTTTAACAGAAAAAATTCTAGCAGTTAAGTTCCTAACTGGCGTATGGAATATATAGGCAAGATGACAAACATGTCCATTGTACGGTTCGTTAGCTAACGTAGCACTAACGGAGCTTCCAGAAAATGCGGGTAAGTCAGTAAAAAAGTAAATTTTTAAAGAGAAAATTATTATAAAATATATATTTTTTAAATCAAACTAAGAACCCAAAGTTAGATTAGAAAGTAACTGAAAATAGTTACCATTTTAATTCAAAAAATTGAGTTTTTCAATCAACATCAATTAAGTTTTTAATTGAATCAATCAAAAAATTAATTGAAATTTTCAAATTAAATCAATTAATTTTTTAATCAAATATTTTTTAATTTTCAATTAAAACTGTGATTGATACTATCATTTTCGTGATTGAAGACATTTCAATAAAAAAATTAATTGGATCAATTAACTTCGTGATTGAATTACAAAAAAAAAAAATTGTGTGTTCAGACTCACTTAGATGATGAATCCAATATTGAGATCTCTTTAGCTGTTTATTTATTTATTACTTAACTTATTGTTTATAATAAAATTAGCAACTAGAAGCTATGGCCTCTCTTAAACTCTCTTAAAATACATAATGCATTTCCAGTTTTTGAACGTATTTAATTATACCATCCAGTTTCTGATAAAAGTATTTTTTCTTTGGGTGTTTTGACTTACCCCAATGTATTAATTAATGAAATAATTTCACTAGTTGTACAATGTGATATATCCTAAAAATGGTTTTGCTTATAAAGCGAAACACTGCTCACGAACTTTACAACTTTTGTAAAATTTTTACGCAAAGCTACAGTATTAAGTACACTGAAGGAAGAGTTTTCTTTTCTTAGGAACGAAATTTTAAAATTCTTTTACCCTCTAATGCCCCAATTTGTTTGCCAGCTAATTTTCAATGTTAACGACACAAAAACAAGAGAACTAAACAAGAAAAATGTATACGGTACAATTCAGCATATGCTGAAAAGCCTCTTGAATAGTTTCAAATAAGTTTTCTTTTTATTTTGTCCATTTTGGTTGTCTTAAGGTGTGTTATACTAAAAGCTAAAGGCGGGCTTGGGCATTAGAGGGTTAAAACCTAATGAAAAAGACTGGAGATAATCGTTAATGCTTCTCATAAATTCGAGTTTATTTGCTCTTAAAGAAAATACTTTTTAACAAAGGGAAAATTCTTTTGCCTAAAATTCCGTTCCGGAGGAAAGAATTTTTTCTTTGGGTGTATGCCCCCATATTCGTCTCATACATGTCCCCAAAGTGATCTTACTCTTTAAGGTCTGTTCGGTTTTCGCTGAAAAATCGCAATTAAGAATATGGTTTTGATTAATTACCTAATTCATCTGTAAGATTTATACTCGGTAGATAAAATAACAAAATAAAGAACTACCGTATGATTGGAAATATCGGAAAAATATAAATTATGTGGTAAAGGTCAAAACCATATGAGCGAAACACTTCTCACAATTCTTGCGGCTTGTTAAATATTTACTGGAATAATTTAAAATAAATAACAAAAAAATAATATTGTATTAATATGTCCCCAAAGTAGTCTTACATATACATACATGTCCCCAAATTGGTCTCATACATGTCCACAAAGTGTTCTT
>PGFW01002308.1:29677-44583 GCA_003123925.1 Haematobia irritans
AAGAAGAGAGATCCGATGGGGGGTAAGCCCGCTAAAGCTCCAAAGTCCGTGCTTAATTGTGGCTACGCTATCAACAGTATAACATAGCATGGAACACATTTTCGAGAGAAAAGTAATACCTCTAATTTAAGCATTAAACATAAATAAACCGCATAACTTTTGGAATGTTTGAAATTTTTACAAATCTTCTAGAAATTCCAGTTTCCCTGAAAAATGTTAAATAGTTGCTTAATGCTTAAATTAATAGCAATATTTTATTGAAATATTATCAAATCGTGAATCAGATTGAGCATTGCAAGCTCTCGTGACTTTGGAGTAAACACTTCATTAAATTTTAAAATTTCATCCCCTATGGATATAATATGGTTAAAGTACCTTTTCCGATTAAGGATGCATATTATGCCACATTTGACAACTGATAGTGTTTCGAATTTCTGCATTTCCAAAGTCTTGTTCTGCATCCTTTTTGCCGATCTCAACGATTGTTCGCTTGGACAGTAAAGACATTACTTGGACAGTAATGTCTTTTTTTGCTTATCCAGCAAAAAAAGAGCTGCCAAAAAAGTAGTTTGGATCCCCAATCTGTGATCCGAAGTAGTGCAAACTTGGATCATCTCCAATGAATTTTAAACATGGGCTTGTCATAGGACGGAAGTACTCCCTTTTTGGATCCTTTGGCATTGCTTAGAAGTTGTGTCCTGAAAGCTAATTTGAATGAAGAAATTTAAAAAGCGAAAAAAAATTTTTTTTCAACCAATTCCACTTTTTTTCATCCATATGTTTTTTACACAATTAATTTCCTATTATCTAATTTTTACAATTTGAAAAACTTTTTCGGCTTCCGAACCAGGGAATGAACCTAGGTTTGCTGGCACCATAACAGAACGCGCTTTAGCACACTCAGCCACAAACGCCATTGATCATAAAGCGTCGAAAAGTCAATTCAAATGTTTGTGATATGATCGTAATACGACAACAAGGAATAACATTCGAATTGCTTCTCGAGATGTTCTTTATTAGTATGAACGAAAAAAATAAGAAACGGCAGGTTGAAATCTCAACCAGCGCAATCTTTTTATCAAATATTTTTCGAAAAAAAAATATTTTTTTATGTCATGCATCGTTTTTATTTTTATATTTTTTCGGCATATATTTTCATATAAAATAAATTTTTCCATTAAAAAATTAACAAAAAAAAATTAAAAATTCTCGTAATTTTGGCAAATCTTCTCAAAAGAACTTCCATGGAAGCGAAAAAGTCAACGGCAACAAGTGCAAAATCCCAGCGGGGTTTGAAATTTTTTTTTTTTTTATTATATTTTTTTTAATTTTTTATTAATGCTTCTTTTTTTATTTTTTTATTAGCTTTAAATTTTTTTTTTTGTAAAATTTAAATGTCAAAAAATTTGCAACTTAAAATAGCCTGATTGCGTTCTTTCTAATACTTGTCACACAAGGACCTGCATCGGAAGTAGAAAAAAATTTATTGGGGGATCCCAAGATGCGCTTTATGAAGAAATGTTTGTGCACTTGTCCAAAAAGAACTGCATCGGAAGTGGAAAAATATCACTGGAGGATCCCACGATGCTCTTTAGAAGAATATGTTTGTGGACTTGGCCAAAAGGACTGCATCGGAAGTTGAAAAAACTCATGGGGGTTTCTGGGATGGGCTTTAAAAAAGAAATGTTTGTGGAAGCAACTTCCAATTTTTTTTGCTGGGTAGTGCCAATATATATCAGTAAATTCATTTTCATCTTTTTTATGTGCTCGTACAAGGCCGCTTTTGCTTTCCATGGTTTTCCATCAATAATAGGATGTGTAACTTTCTATCCCAACATAATTGCCAAACTAACCCTCAAAGGAATAATATCAGTGCGCCACTTATGAAAGATTGATCGATCGTAGAGGATATTCTGCCTCTTACAGCATATAGGTGGTTATTATCTTTGTCCTTTTTTTCCGTCCATGCTCCTCTAGAAAAAATTTTTCTAGTTAGTGAATTTAAATAGGTCAAATAGGACAAAATTTAACCAACTTAGAAAGCATGTCCAACAAAACGAGTTCATATTCTAGTTTAATTCTCGGTATATCTACAAGGATAATTAATCCTTGTATTGGTACCAATTAAATCAAAATTTAAAAGAACCAAGTGCTCAGCTTTGCTGCATCGGGCAGTGAAGTAGGACATGAATGATACTCATATGACAAGACAATAAAGCTGTCAAACAAAAACGGAATCAGAAGCTAACTTGCTTAATGCACGGACATTGCTAGAGTATAATGCTCTTTTAACGTCATATCTTTTCCAGCACACGATGGACAGACCAAGCCATCACTAGCAAACCAGCATCTGTGTAATTGTAGAAACAATATTTGCGTTGGAACTCAAGTGTTGAGCTGTTGTCATCGTCATGGAGACAATTTTTTTTCTGCTAGAATTTGAAATTCCAAACCTTCACAGAGACAAAATCCTTTGTTATGGATATATGGAAGAGGGACAACATACTTTGGGTAACAACCGTAAGACTTCATCAATTTTGCAGGAGGCATAACAAGGAAGAGACTACGCGCACAGTGAATTTCCAAAATACCTAACCGGCCAAAAATACTGACGACATTAAAATGAAAAGGCCAATCTCACTGATATGAGAAATATTTTCTGTTATCCCAATTGATGATGATTTGAAATCCATGGATCAACTTAATACACCGTTAGGAAGATATTCGTAATATTCTCCGAAATGTGTCATTAGTATATTGTTAGTTGAAAATATAAAATAATAGAATTTACAGGATATAACATTAAATTTTAAAATCAATTTTGATTTTTTGGCTACCTTTGGCACGAATTAAGGCTTTCAAACGGCCGGAAAAGCGATCACACACTGCACTAAAGTGACTCTACGGAACTTTAGCCCATTCCCGGTGAAGCTCTGCCTTGAGATGATCGACATTTCGGTGCTCTTTTGTTTAGATTTAATCTAAACTTTTTTTTGTTCTAAACATTTCAGTTATAAAATTACAATAATTAATGCAATAATGTTCCGAATATGTATATTCACCGTTCTTGATACGACAAATTTTGTGTTTTGAATTGGTTCCCGTTAAACATTAGCGGATCTACATAAAGATATGATTAGATCTCAAATTGAAACTTTTAAATCTAAACAGATATATCCAAATATGAGCAGATAGAACTAAATATAATTATATAATTTCCAATATATCACAAGATTCTAACAGATCCCACTACACACAAAGAATTGATAATGCATTAAATGCAAAGGTTACGTACTCCTACAGCAATCAACGATGCAAGCTTTAAATATTTAACAGAATATTTCGGATATACAAACACTTATTGCATGAGTGAATCGAAAATTTCCTCACCGCACACATCAAAATGGTTATTTCGATCCAAAGACTTTGACCTTCCTTAAGGATTTTGGCACGAATTCCGAGCCATAGATGCGGCTTCTTTAAAACAAAGACATTATTTTTTCGAACTTATCTACTTTAAATCTATGGATAATAAATTTAAAATTAGGATACATATCTTTATCGAATTTGCATTCGCTATTTACCCATACAGTACACTAATAGAACCATTCACGTACAAACAAATAACAGTTTAAATCCAAATTATAAAAAATACTTCAAAATAGGAAATTTTTTCTTTATTCCAAAAAAACTTTACACACCGCGGATGCAAAATCCTCAATTTAAATATTAAACTATGTTTTGAAGAGTTTTCTTCTTAATCTCTAAAGATTCAAAATATCACTTAATTTAGAGGCGAGTTCTTTAAATCAAAACCGTTTTTCTATACTTTATGGACATTTTGACTGACAAAAAAGACATTTGAATTTAACGGAGGGACATAAATTTGTAAAATTGTGTCCTAAATTTAACGAAAAAATTTTAAGCAATGATTATATACTTCTATTAATTATAATTTCATCAAAACAAAGAAATTTCTCTTGAATATTATGTAAATTGCGTGCCCTAAATTTAAGGTTGCATAATCTTTCATATTAGGTCAATATTTTTTTTTTAGTGCAGCATAGTGTGTGTGCACCATATTCGGATGGAATTAATTTAGTTAATTAATTCTATTAGAAAACAATTCATGAAGATAAATAGCTGAGATAACTCCCATAAACGATATCGAAATGGACGTCGTATCCGCATTAACCTAAAAAATCATATCCAACTAGAAAGTGTATAAGAGACAGTTTTTACCACGGCCGATCTTTCAATATCATTTATGTGTACAAATAGAATGTTATCGTAAATGTTTTTCTATTCCTCCTGCACTGCCTCATATATAAAGACTCAAACCATTCTATTAATTACACTAGCCAACAGTCGTTTTGTGAATTGGTTCTAGCATAATTTTTCTCATTGATTTTGACCTACTAAACACGAAAATGAGTTTTAAAAAATTTTCTGTCGATTGGTTTTCGAGATACAAATTTTTGAACTTTTTTTTTAATTTTTGGAGGTACACTCTACAATTTTGAGCATATCTTTCGTCTTCTTTGCCTATTTGATCCTAGTGCTACTCAAATTAAAGAAAATTGAGCCGTCTACAACTCATTCTCAGAAAATTTTCAAATCGGGTAAGTAGTTTGGATGTTGGCGGCTTAAAAAAGTTAATAAACGGCGATTTTTTAGTCAAAATGTGGCAGAAAAACCCATATAAAATATAAAACACGATGCTAACAGCAATTTTGGTTTTTTTACGTATAGCTGACATTTTTACAAAGAAAATAAGCCCTTACTTAACAAAATCTTACAAATAGCGGATTTTTTTTGGTAAAAGACCGAAAAGACCAAACCAACGCATCAACGCTATTTTCCACATGGCATAAAATGTACAGTTATATCTTTGTTTCTACTCTTATTTTTTTTTTTTGGGCGTTGATCCAAAAATTAAAAAAAAAAGTTCAACAATTTGTATCTCGAAAACCAATCGACAGAAATTTTTTAAAACTCATTTTCGTGCTTAGTAAGTCAAAATCAATGGGGAAAAAGTATGCTAGAAACAAATAACAGAGAAAATTTTGTTATTTGTGACCTAGTGTTATAATTTCATCAAAACAAAGAAATTTGTCTTGAATATTATGTAAATTGCGTGCCCTAAATTTAAGGTTGCATAATCTTTTATATTAGGTCAATATTGAAAAACAGTGAACACACCAGGAAGAACACATTTAGCTTAATTCTAGAAAATTTTTAATATTTTTAGAAAATTTTAACTAAACAGTATTACAAACGCTGACATCACGCCGATATCACAAAAATAAGTAAATATTTGTCGACAAATTCAAGAAAATTTATTAAACATAATTAATTTTTTTCACGTGTTAAAGAAAATTTTGTAGTTTGAAAGAAAAACATGGAGTTCAAAATTGCAAGAATGTCTTTAGTGACATACGAAGTTCATGATGGGCACATTTGTTATAAAATTAACAAATTTAAAGAAAGAATGAACTATTTTGTGAGAAGTACGAATTTAGTAAAACTTTTTACTTCATTTGTGTATAATTTTTTTTTTCCATTTTAACTAACGTACGCAAAAAATTATTGGAGTAAAGAAAACTTTCTCCATATATAATAATTCCGTGAACTAAAATAAAGTTAAATTGGCTTTAGTGAAATAGAGAGTTCACTTTTTTTTGAGTGTGTCTTGTAAGGCTATGTAGGCTAGGTACCCCCAAAGAAAAAATTATTTCCTGCGGAACGAAATTTTAGACAAACGAAATTCCCTTTCAATGTAAAGTATTTTCTTTACGAGCAAATATACACATACTGCATTATTATATTATTATTTTATCCTAATCAAATGTTCATCAAATTTTCATGAAAGTGGTTTCGCTATAGGGGACTTTATTACCATTTGAATATTACATAGCCCACTGTGTAGGGAAAGTAAACAAACGAATATTCTCTCGCATGGGTTGAGTTTTTATATATGAGGCAGAGCAGGAGGAATTGAAAAACATTTACGATACCGTTCTATTTGTACACATAAATGATATTGAAAGATCGGCCGTGGTAAAATGAATACACTTTCTAGCTTTGGATATGATTTTTTAGGTTAATGCGGATACGACGTCCATTTCGATATCGTTTTATGGGAGTTATCTCAGCTATTTGATCTTCATGAATTGTTTTCTAATAGAATTAATTAACTAAATTAATTCCATCCGAATATGGTGCACACACACTATGCTGCACTAAAAAAAAAATATTGACCTAATATGAAAGATTATGCTGTATCAGAGCTAACTTAGACTATAATCAGGTCCATTGCGCGATACCACATTGGTGAAACGTTCTTCCATATTTTAAGGACTTCGACTTCCAGTAAAAAAAATTATTGCTTATGTTTCAAGTAAAAACACGTCTTTAACAATAAAAGTGTTGAAAAACATGTCCTATATTTAGAACAAATTTTTGCTTTATTAGTCAAGATGGAAAAATACCACAAATTAAAAGAACTTTCATAAAATTTAAAGAATTTTTCTTGATTTATTAAAGTCAAGTTGACATTATAGCCCAAACATTTTAGGTTTCATGTTATGATACCCATTTTTTAAGTGAAATCACATTAATTTTATAAGTTTATTCGACTTTGGACAAAAGAAAAACTTTATATTTAGAGAAATGCGTCTTCACGTGGCTAGGCAAAAATTTGCCATTCGATATAATATATAAAGACATGAAATCTTTGACCTCACGGACAATATTTTTTATAAGTGCATGTTTCTTTGCATACAGGATCTGCCCCATTGCACCACGGTGACTCCACAAATACTTCTAGCTATTAAGTGGGATTGTGGGATTCATTCACAACAATTTTAAACCTACACAGAAAAAAATTTCCGTGGTTTAAACTAACGCTAAATTAATACTTATTTTCATTTTGCCAAAAAAATTATTTGCTTTGCAGTTAAATTTTATTATTTTTTGCGTAATTTTCCCACAGCCCAATGGAAAATTTCGTGTTTTTAAGTATGTCTCAAGCATTTTTAAGAAACTAAACGTGTTGTATAAAGTTCAATGACCGTACACATAAGTAGGCAATATGGAACTAAAGCAAATAAAAATTTTTTCGTACGATTTTCCCAAAAAATAATAGAATGAACTACGTATGTTAAAAATGGTCATGATTTTGGCGCCAATGATTCTACTGTAATCTTTAAGTTAATTTTCTTAGTTTCACTTTTAACTGCAGCTTAAAAAGCTCAACGGGCGGCATTTTAAATTTTTCCTGGTATTTAACAAACGGCTTTGTGCAAATGTGGAGTAAAATTTAGTTAAATTTTCGTAACGAGTTAGTTTATTCTTCCATACAACAGTTTTTACTTTTTTCGATGTAATTAAAACTCCCACATATACAATCGAGATGATGACTAGCATGTTTACAAGATGCTTCGTTAGTTTCATAATATCACTTGCCTCATTGGGCTTTAAAAGAGTCTCCTCTAGATTCCTTCAATGGGATTATACTCTGGCCGAAACGCGGATAACAACAAATTATTCTTCTTGAGTTTACACAAAACTAAAGCCTCACGCACTGGCATGGACAAGGACAAGTTTTGCCCCCAATTTATATAAATCAACACTCAAAAAAAAAAAAGTGAATTCTATGTGACATTTTAAAGCCCAATATAATTCTATTTTTAGTTCAGGAAAACAATAATGTTTTTGTAGAAAGTTTTTCTGTTGCCTTTAATAATTTTTTTTGCATACGTTAGTTAAATGAACTAAAAACGGGCGAAAAAAAATTATACACAAATTAAAGCATAAATTCGTGCCTCCCACAAAATAGGTTTCAGATTTCTTTAAATTTTTAAATTTTACCAAAATGCGCCATCTTTGAACTTTCGTATGGGCCACTAATGGACATTTTTTGCCAATTTGAAACTCCAATTGTTTCCTTCCAACTACATATTTTGTAATGACAAGTTTAGTTAATTGTTTTTTAAAATTGACCAAATTTTTTTAAAAAATTAACCAAAATTCCTGCTGGGTGTTTTTTTGGAGTGAAGTAAATCGAAATGACTCTTCATTCTAAATAACTTTTGAATGAGGAACAATACCGATAAAATATCTTCACTGTTATGTGCTAAGACCTAAGTAAACAGATCGCAGTAACTTTTTTCATCCTGAGCAAATTTGCATTTAAAATCTTGCATGACAGTTTAATTACCTTAATGAGCTCTCCGCTTTAAGTCATATTTTCCTTTTATTGATCTTTTTCAACTGTTTCGGCCCCTATTCATGTGGCCCGCATTTGCACAATAAAGAGAAGGCATATTGCTTCTACTTTTGAAGTCCGTTCCAATTGTGTGGTCAGTGGCAATGGTTGTTTACACACAGTTATTTTAGTGATTGTTTGCGCTCCACGACTAACTTGTTGTTTGTGGCCAATATGCCATGCAATTGTTCTAGCGTATGTCTAGCTGTTACCCTCGTTTTGTCATTCTTTTAGTCTGCAAAAGGATTGCTTGCTCGGTTTAAATCTTTTACCAGGAATGCCACTGACATTTTTCCTGACTTTAACTAACTTCGTTCGTTGTCCCAAAGTGAATGTAGGCAGGTGTTGATTTGTTTTCCTTCACTTCCAATGTTTATTCATATCTCTCTGATGCGGTTGTTCGACGATACACAATGGTGGATTATTTTATAGACGTACATCACCACACACACACACACACAGACACCCTCCATTATAATTTTTTTGTTTGATTGCTAAACTAGACCATAGCTGTTATACGCTTATACTAAATGCTTTATAAACATAATCTGAAATGGAATATTTAATGTATATGAATATAGAAGAAATGGCGCCCTTTTTATGTACAAAAATAAATTTTAAAACCGATTTTTCTGCACTGCAAAAAAAAGCATTGCCAGGTGTTCCAAAGATTTGTCTTTACTCTAATAATTTTAGGTTATTTGATTCGAGCCAAAGAAGCGGGAATACAAGTAAGGATACTTTTTAGACACAATATCTCTTGTTGAACGTGCTGTTCAACTCACGTTTTTTGAATTTGAATGAAATATCTTACGTCATTGTACTGAAAAAAAGAAGAATTACCATTAATTGATAAGAAACAACAATAAAAATTAATTGATTTATTACATGTACTTAATTGTGGAATTTAAGTTTTACTTAGGGCCCAATTTGAGTTAACATTATGTTTAAAAGCGCGGGTAACACTTAGAACTTTTCTCTATGCTATGTCAGAGAAATATTCTTTTTCTTTGTATCTTTGAAGTAGCTTGTTCTTCTCCTATTCATACAAATCTATTGCTGAATTCAAACTTATTTATGTTCTGATTATGTAACAGAAATGGAATTGTAACTTCACTTTTGTCATAGTCATCTAACTGGTAAAGCTGCCCGCCGTCTGCCCCAAATAAAAATATCTCTGTTATAAACTGAAACTGATATTGCCTGTTTTTCTTTCTCTGTTTTTCTGATCAAATATTCTAGGAGTGTTCTAATCTCACTACAGTCCATTAGAGTCGCTGTTCAACCACGGAAAACTGTTCGATCTCTATTAAATTTGGGTTTTGCTGTACTTGCTTCATAAGAAAGCATATTTTAATTTTCGCTTTTTCAGCTTTTTTCCTTTATATGCTATCAAAGTCCTTTAACATTTTTTTCAAAATTTGTATTTTCGTATTAAAGACATGAAGATATCTTTGACCTTCACGACAATATTTTTTCAGTGTGAAAAACTGATTGAATTTTCTGAATTTTGTTTAGTTTCGTAAATGTACTAAATGGTTAACAAGTGCTACTGTCTGAGTTGATAACCATGATGGCATTAACGATGGCTTCTCATCCTATTAAATTGATAGCCAGTTCCATTTTTGTAAAAGCTAATCACTATATGATCGGGTTTATCCAACTGCCAAACTGTTTGAAAATTACCAATAGACATTTAAGATCCTACATTAGCTTATGTGGGGTGCGCGATAATCCTTAGCACAACGATTGATATAACATTACCCGCGTTGCATTTTCGAACAATGGCTACTGTAGAAATTTCAAATAGATATAGACTTTGCATTTTAGGTGAGGGAAGCGGAGTGCGCGGGAAGGGCTCTGCCAATGAAAAAACAATGAACCCATCAAGGAAGACAAACATTAAGACTTATTTTTAGCAATTTTTAATTTTTTTTTTAGAAATCTTTAACTAAACAGTATTACTTAACGCTGACATTCGCGCCGATATTCTCAAAAATAAGCTCAAATATTTTTTCGACAAATTCAAGAAAATTTAACATTAAAGGAAAATTTTTGTAAACGGGTGATTTGTTAAGAGCTTGATAACTTTAAAAAAAAAACCCATATAAATTTCGCAAAATCTCATCGTTCTTTATTTGAAACGTTTCTAGATGGTCCATGACATTTACTTTTTGAAGATAATTTCATTTAAATGTCTGACCGCGGCTGCGTCTTAGGTGGTCCATTTCGGACAAGATCCAATTTTGGGCAACTTTTTCGAGCGCATTTTTCGGCCGGAATTAGGCCCGAATTTTCTTCGGAAATGTGTCTTTCCAAAGCTGCGAATAGTTGCTGCGTTATTTCTGCTAGACTTAGAGACTTGACGTTAAGCCCCACAAAAAATAGTCTATAAGGCGTTCAAATCGCCATGATCTTGGTTGGCCAACTTACCGTCCATTTCTTGAGCATGAATTGTTCTCCGAAGTTTTTCCCTCAAAATGGCCATAGAATCGCGAGCTGTGTTTGGCCAGTGTAGCGCCATCTTGTTGATAACCACATGTCAACCAAGCTTCAGTTTCTTCCATTTTTTGCGCAACAAAAAGTTTGTTAGCCATCGAAAGCGATAGCGATCGCCATTTCAACGGTAACGTTGCGTCCAACAAAGCATCTATTGAAAAAAATAGCGTCCAATGATTCCACCAGCGCTTACAAACCACACCCAAAACAGCTGCATTTTTTCGGGATGCATGGGGCAGTTCTTGACGGCTTCTGGTTCTCTTCACTCCAAAATGCTCGGCAATTTTGCTTATTTACGTAGCCATTCAACCAATAATTAAGCCTCATCGCTGAACAAAAATTTGTCGATAAAAAATGCCGGATTTTCTGCCAACTTTTCTACGGGCCCAATTCACTGGAAAATTCGACGTTGTTGGCAGATCGTAAGTCTATTTCATTGATGAAATGTCACAAAGCATCTTGAGCATCTTCCTCTTTGACACCATTGTCTGTAAAACTCCCACGTGATCTGTTCAAATACTAATGCTTATGAAGAATCCTTAACCTTCAAAAAGAATCACCCTTTAGTTGAAATGAATAAACATGGAGCTCAAAATGTCAGATATGTCTTTAGTGAGCCATAGCGAAGCTTCTGGCATGATGCGGCACATTTTTGTTGATAAAATTAAACAAATTTTAAAGAATAATGAACTATTTTGTGAGAAGTTACGAATTTAGTAACAACTTTTTTACTTCATTTGTGTATAATTTTTTCCCGTTTTTTAGTTCATTTTAACTAACGTACGCACAAAAATTTATTAGGATAGTAAACGAAAACTTTCGTCCAGTATATAATTAATTCCGTGAACTAAATAAAGATTTAATTTAGCTCAAGTGAATAGAAGAGTTCAGCTTTTGTTTTTTGAGTGTATTAGAAAACAATTCATGAAGATCCAATAGCTGATATAACTCCCATACAGGTGTTAGCCAGTATTTTTTCTGCTCTTTTTCCCCAAATGATTGATGTTTTCGTTCCCAAAAGAATTCCCCAATTTAAACTTAAATTCCTCACAAAAATTCCACCAATACATTTTTGACAAGTTATTTTTTTTTTTGAAAAAGCAAATAAAGCAAAAGGCTCTGTTGTAGAGAATCAGTAATACTCTATAAAAATTTAAATTCTTGTCAAATCCAGCAAGCTTGCAATAAAGATCAAGATTTTCGAACCACAAACACCACAGAGACTGATTGGCAGTCGTTATCAAATGCTGGAGATTATGAAAATGGGAGTTCGGTTACCTTGTATTTATGAACGAAAATTTGCTTCTAAATATTCAAGTGATAGAATTGGGTGGTAACACGTTGCCAAAGTTGGTAGAAATCTACCAGAAATGCTATATTTTTTTGTTGTTTGGTAGATTGGTAGAATTTTTGATGTTTTTGCAAAGAGGTATTTCATAAATTTTCTATAGAAATAAACTTCTGACAAAATTTTCTATACAGAAATAAAATTTTGAGAAAATGTTCTACATAGAAAAAAATTTCCTATAGAAATAAAATTTTGACAAAATTTTCTATAGGAATAAATTTTTAGCAAAATTTTCTATAGAAATAATCTTTTTTAGAAAATAAAATTTTAAAATAGAAATAAAATTTTTTGCAAAATTGTTTTCTATAGGAATTTTTAACAAAATTTTTATAGAAATAAAATTTTGAACAAAATTTTCTATGGAAATAAAATTGTGTATAGAAATAAAATTTTGACAAAATTTTCTATAAACATAAAATTTTAACAAAATTTTCTTTAGAAATAAAATTTTAACAAAATTTTCTTTAGAAATAAAATTTTGTTAAAAAAGATAAATCGATTTCTAGAAAAAATCCCCAATTTTATGGAAATTCCCCAACCAATCCCCAAGTCCCCAACTCAGAAATGTCGTCCCCATTTACGAAAAAATATCCCCAATTTGGGGACAAATCCCCAATACTGGCAACACTGCTCCCATAAAACGATATCGAAATGGACGTCGTATACGCATTAACCTAAAAAATCATATCCAAAGCTAGAAAGTGTATCATTTTTACCACGGCCGATCTTTCAATATCATTTATGTGTACAAATAGAACGGTATCGTAAATGTTTTTCAATTCCTCCTGCTCTGCCTCATATATAAAAACTCAACCCATGCGAGAGAATATTCGTTTGTTTACTTTCCCTACACAGTGGGCTATGTAATATTCAAATGGTAATAAGTCCCCTATAGCGAAACCACTTTCATGAAAATTTGATGAACAATTTGATTAGGATAAAATAATATTATAATAATGCAGTATGTGTATATTTGCTCGTAAAGAAAATACTTTACATTGAAAGGGAATTTCGTTTGTCTAAAATTTCGTTCCGCAGGAAATAATTTTTTCTTTGGGGGTACCTAGCCTACAAGACACACTCAAAAAAAAGTGAACTCTCTATTTCACTAAAGCCAATTTAACTTTATTTTAGTTCACGGAATTATTATATATGGAGAAAGTTTTCTTTACTCCAATAATTTTTTGCGTACGTTAGTAAAATGGAAAAAAAAAAATTATACACAAATGAAGTAAAAAGTTTTACTAAATTCGTACTTCTCACAAAATAGTTCATTCTTTCTTTAAATTTGTAAATTTTATAACAAATGTGCCCATCATGAACTTCGTATGTCACTAAAGACATTCTTGCAATTTTGAACTCCATGTTTTTCTTTCAAACTACAAAATTTTCTTTAACAAGTGAAAAAAATTAATTATGTCTAATAAATTTTCTTGAATTTGTCGAAAAATTATTACTTATTTTTGTGATATCGGCGTGATGTCAGCGTTTGTAATACTGTTTAGTTAAAATTTTCTAAAAATATTAAAAATTTTCTAAAATTAACTAAATTGTGTTCTTCCTGGTGTGTTCACTGTTTTTCAATATTGACCTAATATAAAAAGATTATGCAACCTTAAATTTTAGGGCACGCAATTTACATAATATTCAAGACAAATTTCTTTGTTTTGATAAATTATAACACTAGGTCACAAATAACAAAAATTTTCTCTGTTTATTGTGTTTCTAGCATACTTTTTCCCATTGATTTTGACTTACTAAGCACGAAAATGAGTTTTAAAAAATTTCTGTCGATTGGTTTTCGAGATACAAATTTTGAACTTTTTTTTTTAATTTTTGGATCAACGCCCAAAAAAAAAAAATAAGAGTAGAAACAAGATATAACTGTACATTTTATGCCATGTGGAAAATAGCTGTGATGCGTTGGTTTGGTCTTTTCGGTCTTTTACCAAAAAAAGTCCGCTATTTGTAAGATTTTGTTAAGTAAGGGCTTATTTTCTTTGTAAAAATGTCAGCTATACGTAAAAAAACCAAAATTGCTGTTAGCATCGTGTTTTATATTTTATATGGGTTTTTCTGCCACATTTTTACTAAAAAATCGCCCGTTTTATTAACTTTTTTAAGCCGCAACATCCAAACTACTTACCCGATTTGAAAATTTTCTGAGAATGAGTTGTAGACGGTCTCAATTTTCTTTAATTTGAGTAGCACTAGGATCAAATAGTCAAAGAAGACGAAAGATATGCTCAAAATTGTAAGTGTACCTCCAAAAAATTAAAAAAAAAGTTCAAAAATTTGTATCTCGAAAACCAATCGACAGAAAATTTTTTTAAAACTCATTTTCGTGTTTAGTAGGTCAAAATCAATGAGAAAAATTATGCTAGAACCAATTCACAAAACGACTGTTGGCTAGTGTAATTAATAGAATGGTTTGAGTCTTTATATATGAGGCAGTGCAGGAGGAATAGAAAAACATTTACGATAACATTTTATTGTACACATAAATGATATTGAAAGATCGGCCGTGGTAAAAATGATACACTTTCTAGCTTTGGATATGATTTTTTAGGTTAATGCGGATACGACGTCCATTTCGATATCGTTTTATGGGAGTTATCTCAGCTATTTGATCTTCATGAATTGTTTTCTAATAGAATTAATTAACTAAATTAATTCCATCCGAATATGGTGCACACACACTATGCTGCACTAAAAAAAAAAATATGGACCTAATATGAAAGATTATGCAACCTTAAATTTAGGGCACGCAATTTACATAATATTCAGGAC
>PGFW01002321.1:45268-59477 GCA_003123925.1 Haematobia irritans
AATGAAAGTATATCAAATATCCTCCAACATAAAAAAAAATTCCCATAAAAATCGCCAAAGGAAATTTGATATAAATAATGTTGTTTCCCAGCAAAAAAAAAAAAAGAGCTTCCAAAAAAGTATCTCAGGAAATGCAAGTACCTCTGCATTTCTTGAGATGTTACGCCTTCGAAGTTCAAGAATGAAGAATTAAAAAAAAGTGTAAAATTTACTTTTCATTTTTATCAATATGTTTTTTTTAACACTTATTATAATTTTTTTTTTTTCATTTAAAAAAACTTTCACTCTGAACCTGGATTTGTTAGTACCATAAAAAATGCCTTAGCACACTCATCGACGCCATCGAACACGAAGCTTTGAAACATCAATTCAAATGTTTGTTGATATAATCGTAATATGACACCAAGGGCGGTTCGGAAACTTTCTTAGCCTAATCAGAGAAGGGAGAATAGTTAGTTTTTTCAAAAAATATTTTTTATTTTTTCAATTAATCTCCCGAAACTTCAATACATTAGTCACGCTTTTCTAGCAATTATATCCCTTGCATTAAAATAGCTTTTTCCTCAAGGTCTTCAAAAAAGTAGTTACAACTGCTAATTTGCATCTTCATTTGAGGTAAAACGCTTTCCAGCAAATGGATTTTTTTAGATTTGGGTAACAAGTAAAAGTCACGTGGGAGCTACAAATCAGAGAGAATAAGGTGTGTGTAAGGCAACTTCGGTACTTTAATTTCGTTGATTATTAGCCATTGTTTAAAGACACTCTTGTGCGGTGGTGCAGTTGTCTTGATGAAAATATTATTTTTTTTTGTGGTGTAAGCCAGGTCGTTTTTCTCGAATTTGTACATTTAATTGATCCAAAGGGTTGTAATAGTACTCTGAATTTATTGTGTTAGCCTTTCGGTTCTTTTTGGGCTTCAGAAGGTATTTTTATTGATTGACTAAATCAATAAGAATTAACCGTTTGCCATAATCTTACCAGCCGATTGAATTGTTTTTGCCTTCTTTGGGGCACTTCCTCCAGCTCTCATAGTCCATTGTTTGGATTTGTTCTTTTGTCTCTGGAGTATAGTGCTGCGATCATGTCTTATCAACAGTTATGAACAACTGCCTTAAAATCCAATGTTTATTTTCGCTTAAAACGATCCAAACAAGCTTGAGAAATGTTCATTCTTTATGCGTTTTTGATTCGACATCTGTAACAAATTGCGTCCACCCATCTTGTCATCTGTAGTTGTTCATGAAAATTAAATGGACTCGATCATTTTGAGATTGCCCATGATATTACAATTCACGCCCACTATTATTTCGTCGATTAATATATGCTCTTTGCTACAATTTCTGTTGTTGTTGCTGTTTTTGGACATCGATCATCATCATCTTCAATGTTTGTACGTACACGTCTTAAATTCAGCAACCCAGTTTTTTATACTGTACTAATAAAGCCAGACTCGTTTGCCATCTTTTTGCCAAAAAAAACATAACCAAAATGTGGAAAAACACACACTCCGAGCCACAACTTTTGGGCCAGTGGAACATGAATCTATCAAGATGTAGAAGTGATATGAACTCTTCAAAGGGGAAATCTTCGTAGGAATGCCCAAGGTTTGGATACCACATTAAAAAACCACATGAGCTAAATTTTACTCAATTAATTAAATCCTTTGCCAAAGATCCCAGTCCCCGCCATATCCTTCCCACTCCACTTGCACATGCCAACTAAACAATCATCCTTTTCATTAGAGATGAGATAACAAATTGGCCACATAATAAAGTTATGTCGATTATGTTAATAAGGCATGTGGGAACAATTCCTGGGGGTTGGAGGGCCGCCTGAACAACAACAACAACAAAAGCAAAAACTAATTCAAAAGCAGTTAACACTTGATTTGCCACACTTGAAAATCACAGTTCAAAGTTCAAAATGCTCAACGCTAATCGTCTTAGGCAGCTAATTGCCATATCACACACAAACATGTACACAATCACGCCTCAAAAGTTAGCTTTTTGCCCGTCCCGGCAAAGCAATGGCTTGTTCTAGGTCTAGGTGGGTTAATTAACTCGTTTTCTCCCTCATAAAATGTGAAAAGTTTTCCTCCGAATCTAACCCAAATTCATCATAAAATCACTTAAAAGCAACAAGAACTCGTTTTTCCCCCTTTGTTTTGCGATGAAATTTAAGTACCCATGTTTAAGTTGGTATGTCCACACATGTCACGTTTGCCGTGACCGTTATGTGTGTCGTGTGTTGTTCCCCGAAGTCCAATCTTACCATATAGGAACAACTCATCCCATCAGACATCACCCCCCCCCACCCCCCCCCCCCCCCCCCCCCCCCCCCCCCCCCCCCCCCCCCCCCCCCCCCCCCCCCCCCCCCCCCCCCCGCCCCCCCCCCCCCCCCCCCCCCCCCCCCCCCGGCACAATGAACCCCCCCCCCCCCCCCCCCCCCCCCCCCCCCCCCCCCCCCCCCCCCCCCCCCCCCCCAACCCCCCCCCCCCCCCCCCCCCCCCAGGCCCCACCCCCCCCCCCCCCCCCCCCCCCCCCCCCCCCCCCCCCCCCCCCCCCCCCCCCCCCCCCCCCCCCCCCCGCCCCCCCCCCCCCCCCCCCGCCCCCCCCCCCCCCCCCCCCCCCCCCCCCCCCCCCCCCCCCCCCCCCCCCCCCCCCCCCTCCCCACCCCCCCCCCCCCCCCCCACCCCCCCCCCCCCCCCCCCCCCCCCCCCCCCCCCCCCCCCCCCCCCCCCCCCCCCCCCCCCCCCCCCCCCCCCCCCCCCCCCCCCCCCTTACTTACATGCCCATTGCCAAGACAAAGCTTTTGTGACCTTTGTGGCCATTAGATTTCATCACCTCAAAACCCCACCACACCAGCGACGGACTGCCAACCAACCAACCCATAAACAGGACAGCAGACAAGAGAGTCTTAATACCCATTTTGAACAAAACTTAATAGTGTCAACATATCACTTCATCATTATGATGCCATCTGCATGTCCGTCCGCCAATAATCCTTTGGACTGGGCCTTTCGTAATTCCTCCATCACGTGTCCGTCCGTACCGTTCGTTGAATGCTTTGATATGGACAATGATATCCGTTTCACGTATATGAGCATGTGTGTATGGAGGTGAGCAAGACCAAAGCAAGAATGAAGACATTTAACCAAAGGCAAATCAATGCTAAGTCTCGTTGTTTTCGTCTTTCATAGAACACAGACAACCCGTATTTACCATGACGCCCGTTGGACAATCAAACTCAACATCCCTACCAACCTCCGCCGATTGCACAGCCAATAAAACAATGCACGCACATCCAAACCCCACTCACACCAGCCCCTAGCATTAGGCACTAGACCTCACAAGGCAACGGCGTTTGGACTCTTTGATCCGGGCATCAATTTAGACAATGCTATACGAACCTTATTGAACCAACAAACCCGGACACCCGCATAACAATATACCCGAAACAAGGACACTCAATACTCCCATATATGTCTAGCAAAGTCCAGTTTGTGTCCTTTACACCTTTATGAATACGAGCTGATCCTAAACAATCATCCATCTCCACTCATCGATTTCAATTTACCAGCGACATGATAGACGACCCAAACTTCCTAACCTCAGTGTCATGTACTTAGACTTAGGCCATGTTAAGCTCTTCCTCACGACGTTTGAATTATTGAAAGTTTCACGAGTAAAAGTGTCAGATTATCTCTTTTAGGTTTGGTTTCCTGTCCCGCCTCGCCCCCCACCACATCCAACTCCCATTGGGAGCCTCCACGATTGGATGTGTTTGTTCTTACCTCTTCATATAGTCTTCATGTTTGTGCATGTTTAGCAGCATTTAGCCGCAATTAATTATCAACATACCTGATTGTTGAATAGTTAAAGGGCATGTTTTAACATTGATTATGCGCTGAGTATTATGAGATCAAGCGAGAATTTTAAAATGGGTGCCAAATATGAGCGAAACGTGGTAATAAAGCGGTGATTTGTTTAAGAGCTTGGATTAACTTTTTTTTTAAAAAAAACGCCATTAAAATTTGAAAATCTCATCGGTTCTTTTATTTGAAACTTTAGATTGTTTCCATGACATTTACTTTTGAAGATAAATTTCATTTAAATGTTGACCGCCGGGCCTTGCGTCTTAGGCTTGGTCCATTCGGAAAGCTCAATTTTGGGCAACTTTTAAAGAGCATTTTCGGCCGGAATTTCTTCGGAAATGTTGTCTTTCAAAGCGTGGAATTAGTTTGCTGGGCGCTTATTTTTCTGTTAGACTTTAACTTGACGTAGCCCCACCGAAAAAAATAGTACTAAAGGCGTCAAATCGCAATTGATCTTGTGCGCCAACTTACCGCGTCCATTTCTTGAGATGAATTGTTCTTCCCGAAGTTTTCCCTCAAAATGGCCATTAGAATCGCGAGCTGTGTGGATGTAGCGCCATCTGTTGAAACCACGATGTCAAACAAAGTTCAGTTCTCCATTTTTGGCAACAAAAAGTTTGTTAGCATCCGAACGATTAGCGATCGCCATTCACGTATACGTTTGCGTCCAACAGCATCTTTGAAAAAATAACGGGTCCTCCAATGATTCCACCAGCGTACAAACCACACCAAACAGTGCATTTTTTCGGGGATGCATTGGGCAGTTCTTCGAACGGGCTTCTGGTTGCTCTTTCACTCAAATGCCTCGGCGGGAATTTTGCCTTATTTACGATAGTTCCATTCAACCAGTAAATGAGCCTCATCGCTGAACAAAATTTGTACTATAAAAAAGCGGATTTTCTGCCCAACTTTTCTAGGGCCCATTTCACTGAAATTCGACGTTGTGGCTCGTTCAGTAAGTCTATTCATGATGAAATGTCAAAAAGCATACTGAAGCCACTCTTTCTCTTATGACACCATGTCTGCATAATTCCCACTGGATCTGTCAAATACTTCATTGCATGAAATCCTAACCTCAAAAGAATTCAACTTTAAATATTCATTAGTTTCTCACAGCCATGGAACCCCCCACACCACAATATGCGGTCTTTCAGAATGTATTGCTCTGCCTTGCATGTTGTGTCTTCATTGGCTCAGAAAGTGGGTGGGGGTCGTTTTTCGACCACATAATTAAAATTTAAAAAATAATAATTTCAACAAAAATAAGAAAAATCAATTTTCATAATCATATTTTATATGAGAATTGTATGACAAATAAATAACGTTTCGCGTTTCTAATAAGTAATTAATTAAACATAGTTTTAATGTTTTTTAGCTTAATCGAATAATAAGTGTGCATAAATAAGGATGGCAATGGTTACCATGTCCGTTCTTCCCATAGAAAGGGCCAAGCAGTTTAATTTCAATTTCGACCGATCACAAAATAGTTCTTCAGTAAGTTGTTTTCACTTATAGGAAAGATTTCTCAAAATGAAAGTATATCAAATATCGTCCAACATAAAAAAAAATTCCCCATAAAAATCGCCAAAGGAAATTTGATATAAATAATTGTTGTTTCCCAGCAAAAAAAAAAAAAGATTTCTTCCAAAAAAAAGTATCCAGGAAATTGCAAGTACCTCTCATTTCTTGAGATGTTTACGCCTCGAAGTTCAAGAATTGAAGAATTAAAAAAAGTGTAAAAAAATTTACTTTTCATTTTTATCATATGTTTTTTTTAACACTTATTAAATTTTTTTTTTCATTTTAAAAAACTTTCACTCTGAACCTGGTATTTGTTAGTACCATAAAAAATGCCTTAGCACACTTCATCGGGACGCCATCGAACCACGAAGCTTGGAAACATCAATTCAAAAATGTTTGTGATATAATCGCTAATATGACACCGAAGGGCGGTTCGGAAACTTTCTTTAGCCTATCAATGAAAGGGGGGAGAATAGTTTAGTTTTTCAAAAAATATTTTTTATTTTTCAATTAATCTCCCGAAACTTCAATACACTTACTCCAACGCTTTTCTAGCAATTATATCCCTTGCATTAAAATAGCTTTTTCCTCAAGCGGTCTTCAAAAATAGTAGTTACAAACTGCTAATTTGCATTCTGTCATTTGAGGTAAAACGCTTGCCAGCAAAGGATTTTTTTACGATTTGGCTAACAAGTAAAAGTCACTGGGAGCATAAATCAGGAAGAATAAGGTGGGTCGTCAAGCAACTTTCGGTACTTTAATTCGTGATTTTAGCCATTGTTTAAAACACTCTTGTGCGGCTGGTGCAGTTGTCTGATGAAAATATTATTTTTTTTGTGTGTAAGCCAGCGTCAGTTTTTCTCGAATTTGTTACATTTTAATTGCATGCCAAAGGGTTTGTAATTAGTACTCTGAATTCTATTGTGTTAGCCTTTTCGGTTCGCTTTGGACTTCAAAGGTATTTTATTGATTGACTAAATCAATAAAATACTGTTGCCATAATCTTACCAGCCGATTGAATTGTTTTTGCCTTCTTTGGGGCACTTCCTCCAGCTTCAGTCCATTGTTTGGATTGTTCTTTTTGTCTCTGGCAGTATAGTGCTGCGCATTCCCATGTCTTATCAACAGTATGTAACAACGCTTAAAATCCAATTTATTTTCGCTTAAAACGCATCAAACAAGCTTGATGAAATGTTCATTCTTTATGCGTTTTTTGATCGACTTGTTAACAAATTGCGTCCACCCATCTTGTCATCTGTAGTTGTTCATGCAAAATTAAATTTGGACTCGATCATTTGAGATGCCCATGATATTACAATTCACGCCCACTATTATTTTCGTCGATCATATCATGCTCTTTGGCTTACAATTTCTGTTTGTTGTTGCTGTTTTTGGAACGTCATCATCATCTTCAATGTTTGTACGACACGTCTTAAATTCAAGCAAACCACATTCCTTTTACCTGTTTCTAATCTTTTTCCATTGTTAAAAAAATTTGCGGCTATGGGTTCTATTTTGAACACCTTTTCTTATATGAAGCGAGTTGCCAGATCGAAACAAAATTTAAACATGTGCTTCCATAAACAGATATGGAAGTTTACCACAACACTATTTTTTTTTGTTTATACCGCGCTTTGGTGTGCTAGACTAAGAAGCTCTTCTTCCGAACTGCCCTCGTACTTTTCTCGAAATGCTCCTTTATTATTATGAACAAAAGAAATTAGGAATGCCAGGTTCAAAATCTCACCCAAGCGGTTAACTTGTATCATATATTTTTCTAACAAATTATTTTTTTATGGTAAACATTCGTTTTATTTATTTTCCCTATACATATTTTATATAAATATATTTTTTATACCCCCACCATAGCAATGGGTGACGGCCGGGTATAATAAAGTTTTGTCATTCCGTTTATAACACATCGAAATATCGATTTCCGACTATATAAAGTATATATATTCTTGATCAGGAGAAATCCTAAGACGATTATAACGATGCTTCCGTTGTCCGTCTGTCTTGTCTGTCTGTCTTGTCTGTTGTAATTCTACGCTACCAGTTTCAATAATGAAGCAATCGTGTTGAAACATTTGCACAACTCCGTCTTTTGTCTGCAGTGCAGGTCCAAAAGTTCGAAGATGGGCTATATCCGGTTCCAGGTTTGATATAGTCCCCATATAAACCGACCTTCCCGATTTGGATCTTTTGGGCTAATAGAAATTTTCGTAGCAGTTTTTATCCAATATTGCCTGAAGTTTGAAACTCTAGAGGTTATTTTATGACCATAAAAAGGACCCGTGTGTGGCCAAAAATGCGTGAGTATCGGTCCATTTTCTGGTATAGCCCCCATATAGGACCGATCTTCCCGATTTTTACTTCTTGGTGCTTATAGAAAACCGCAGTTTTTATCCCAAATCTTACCTTGATATTTGGAAATCGAGAGGCTACTTTAGAACCGTTAAGAGCGTGCTGCAAAAATTGGTGAGCATCGCGTCATGCTTTTGGTATGGTCCACATACTAAACCGACCTCCCGATTTGGGGGCTCTTGCGGCTTTATAAGAAACCGTAGTTTTTATCCAATTTGCCTTGAAATTGAAAATCGGAGGTTAACTGAGGGACCATCAAAAGGTGTGCCGAAAATGTTCCGTAATCGTTCCATGTTTTTGGTATAGCCCCCATATAGACCGATCTTCCCGATTTTACATCTTGGGTTTATTAGAATCCGTAGGTTTATATTACAATTTGCTGAAATTGGAAATTTATAGGTATTTTGCGGACCATAAAGCGGGATGTTGCCACAAGTGGGTGAATATCGGTCCATGTTTTTTGGTGTAGCCCTCACAATAGACAGACCGCTATTCCCGATGTTTACTTCTTGGGCTTCTAGAATCCGAAGTTTTTATCCAATTTGCCATGAAATTGGAAAATCTAGAGGTAGTTTTAGCGACCATAAATGAGGCTTGCCGAAAACGGTGAAGTATCGGTCCATATTTTAGTATAGCCCCCATAAGAAACGATCTCCGATTTAACCTCCTTGGCGTTTCTAGAAACGTGAGTTTTTATTCGATCTTAGCCTGTAAATATTCTAGGTATTTTAGCGCTCACAAAAACGTTTATCGGACTATTTAAGTTTTTATTCGTTCCATTTGGTTATGCCTCCATATAGACCCGACATCACTTCTTTGAGCGTCATGAAAAAATTGCCTTAAACTCATTGTAAAATTTTCCAGATTTTTACTTCTCGGGTGAAAAATCTACAGATTTAAGATTTTTCAAAATCAAGACGTTATTTTTATAATTTTCTTCCACACTTACAAGAGATGTTAATGATTCCTCTAACAACCCAAACAAAAAGATGGATTCTATAATATCCAGAATCTGAATTATTAGTCCTGCATAGGTGAAATCTTTTAAATTATTCTTGTCGGGGATAGTGTCCTCAAGTCCTTCAAAGCCCTCCTTGAAATTTCAAAGCCGAAACCCTAATATTTGGTTTAACATGATTCGGCTCCTCTGGCCCGAACTTTACTGCTGTATATACTTGGTTCCATTTAAACTCGATTTTAGAAAATTTCCCCGCGGGGGTAAAATTTTTAATTTTTTACTTTTTTTAATTTTCTATTCTTTTTTGGCATTTAAATATCCACTATTTATCTTTTCACTTTAAACGACCAAATAGTTTATTTTCTAAGGCTTTTTCAAAAGAACTTCATCGGAAGTGGAAAAAATTGGTGGAAGATCCCGGGATATGCTTGGAAAAAATGTTTTGTGAAACAATATCCATTTTTTTTTACTATTTTATTATAGAAATAAACAAAAACGAACACATATTATTAAATTCTTGAATTATTAAGGACTTCAACAAGCCTATCAGGTGGCCAACAAGAACACAGAAAAATATTTGGAAGAACATTTTAATAGTTTTCTATTTTTCTCGTTATTGTCTTTCCCAATGGATATTACCATTTCGAATTTGTTTAATTAAATAGGATCGTGATTTAGACCAAGCTCAATTAATTCGTAAAGATTGACGTATAAGTTTTATTTTACGTCGCCGTTACACTTCCTACAACAATTTTAATACGATTTGATTAATGATGGAAATATTCCCAGAAAAAACCCTCAAACTATTTTATCTCAGGCAAATCCCCAGGTAAAAGAAATATCACCAATCAAGTAAAAACATTTACAGGTAGGGGAAATATCCTAATCTGAGAACTAAATGTGAAATTTGTCTGTTTTCACTTTCATGGAAGTTCATTTGGGAAAGTCTTGCAAATAGAGAAAACAATCAAATTTTTTAAGTGTTGTTAGCTCTACTTTGAACAAAACATTAATGTGATGACGACAAAATTCGTTGATATTTTTTCTGTGTATAAATTAAAGACAAGAAATATTTGATAAAAAAATTTCTCGCTGGTGAGACTTGTACCTGTATTCTTTTTTTCTAATAATAACAATGCAACGAAGTATTTTAGTCCCAGGAAAAACCCATGTAAAATTCATTGGAGATAATCCAAATTGGCACAAGTTTTGTATAAAATTTCAAAAAGGAATTCTTTCGTTTTACTTAGCATAGTACATGAGGTTGAGTTTTCGAAATTTGTATTTCTTTGGATTTAGAGTCAGTCGTAGGGTAGTCATTTCCAAGTTTAATCATGAACTTAAAACTTTCGACGAATCCTATGTCTTTTGAGATATGTTTGTTCGCCATGCCGTGCCCAAGCATGCAATGAGCTAAACTGTACCTACTCAACGAAATTGCATTCTAACGTTAAGTAAAATCCGGTCGAGCTCTAAAAGAGCATTTTAGGACAGAGCACCATTCAACTCACCAAAGCACTACACTATGAGCACACATCTGCTTGGGTCGTAGCCACATGCAGGCATTCTTCAATTGTGTATACTAACGAAAATGGAGATGTAAAGCAACAGAATAAAATAGAGAAAATTGCAAACATGATGTAAAATAGAAAGCCAATAGTCCGGCCAACGCCCCAGAAGAAATGAGATCTCTCCTCCAATGATCCCTCATCATCAATGCGCATAAAGAGAAGTCCATGTTGAATCGGGGAAAACAAAGCACAAAAACACTTGGCCTCTTTTCCATTATGTGCGAAGTTAGTTAGGAACAAATGAATCCTTCTCTATCTCTAACCCTTTCCTGCACCGTCACTACTTTCACCCTCCCTCTGTCTCTTGCCTCTCTGTGGCTCTCTTGGGCCATCAAGATCTCAAATACAAGTTGCGCAGTATCTTTAATTTTGTGCATCGACAAACGAGTTTCAATCCACATTTTGTGATGACTTGCACTTGAAGTGAATAGTAGCTACTACTATAGTTAGTAATGTACTCACCAACACCACCACAGACAAATGTGTTTTTTTGACAATTTTTTCTTACACATATACAAAGCTCGAAAGACTCTCACATATGGTGATGGGTTGTCTCACACTTTCAAATCACTCATTAGGATCGCAGAAACCGCCTGTATTTTGTTTGGGTGTGTGCGTGTTCGTTTGAGTGATCACAATAGGGAGAAAGATAGAGAAAGGAAGAGCAAAAGAGCTTAATCCAAAATGAGTGTAAATCATGAGCTGAAAATTTTTGGTAACCTCGTCCCTAAATATTTTAAAAGTCCCCTCCCTCACCATAGCGAATGCATCATTGAAGCTTAATACTCACTCATAAGATCTCTCGCTCTCTTTTGCTTGATTCTTCCTCTCAGCGCAACTTGCATTTTTGTGTTGTACAAAAAATTATATTGCATTTAGAACCGATAGGCTTCGTATTTTCTGTTTTTGTGTGACTGCTGCTCGAAACATCAACATGGCCCAATTGTACTTTTTTTGTTAACATAAATAGTAAAATCATGCGAAACCCGCATGCGAAACCAAACGAAATAAATAAACAGGAAGGAATAAAAAAAGTGAAACCCGCCAGCTTTCCCAAACCCGCATAAACAATTCGGACAAAGTGGCCATTTTGCTAATTCCAAAAGTGCTCCTCCTTTCGGGGAAGGGGTAGAATTTGGATTGCCATTGAACTCAAAAAAACCCCACATTGGGCTCCCCAACTCCATGATATTTCGTCCACCTGCTTGTTATTCTAGGGACTTGCGTAGGCCAAATATAATTTTACCAACACCAAAAAAATTACCAAAAAATTGTTCGAGGTTGCAATCTAAATTATGGCGAGCTGCGATGGGCCAAAAAAACATCCCACAACGGGAGGTTGGGTTGCCTTTTCCATAGCTCCAACATTGTATGCTTTATACCTTTCCTCATCATTTCCGAAAAGCCGTGGCCAAAAACAAAATATTTTGGGTATTTTTTTTTTATTTGTTTTGCATTTTATAGTTCCGGGTTTTAAAAAAATGGCGAAAGAGGTTGGAGGCATTCGATCAAGGTTTCTGGCTGTGGGGTTGGGCATGCATTTTTCATCTAAGTTGTGGGGCTTGGATGTTGTGGGATTGTATATGCCGTGGGTCTGGGTATGTATGTGAGTTAATTTTACAAAAATTGGAGGAATAAGAGAACAGGATGTCTTTTCGGAGGAATGAACAAGGACCAATTCAGGTGGTAAGGGCCAACCAAATTGGCTAGTGGAACTTTTCTTTTCCCTGAACAAAAAAACAGGCGGCAATATTTTTTAAAGGGAAAATTGATCGGAGAATGTGGAGAGTGTAATGTATGAATAATTAACAAATTTTTAATAATACTAAAAAATATTAATTAAATGTTAAACGAGACAATGAAAAATAAAATAAAATTATTTTTCTTTATTATTTTGATTTTTGGGGATTAAAGGGGTCATTGGTGTTGTTAAAAATCTTTAACTTTTGTAGATTGTGACTAAAAAATTGCAAGAAAAATATACCCCACGTTTGCGGAATATTATGGTTTCGGTTGATCTTCGCCCACATTCACAAGAGTTATTTTTCGTGGGACTTTCCTGGGCTCACGCAGGTTTCCCAATGCTTTTGTGCAGAATTGGGTTTTTCGGATTGATTTAGGTAAGTCTTAAGACCAACTTTAAGAAATAAAAAGAACTAACCTCTGAAAATTGTAGTTTCTTAATTAAAATATATGGTCTTACCCTTGCGCTTATTTCGTAATCGGAAGTGGACTTCTTTACTATTGGCAGCCGTGCCCCCATAAAAGAAGTTCACGCTTTCTATCCGCAAAGTTAAAACGCTGTTTTCTATTAAAATTGAAACTTTAAAGTGTGTTACAAAATGAATAATTTCCGAGTGGAATTGCATAAGGCCAAAACATTTAAACGCCAATATGGAAACCAATAACATTAAAGTTTTGAGAGGAAAAAAACAGTAAAAACAGTATAAACCTGGGTCCTTAAACAGGATAATTGATAGTTTCATTTAGATCTCCACAAGCGGAGTTAATATTCTTCAGGTTTTATATGGCAGATGAATCGATGAAGGCTGACGGGAATTAACTTTATAGTTACCTTTTTCTGCCAGGATACACCCACCCAAAGATACACTTGGAAATTGATCCGGCCGTTGTTTGTGAAATCCATTCTGACCAAAAACTTTTTTTTAATACACTTCAAATTTCCACCTTAGCTTGCAATTGGGGGAACAAACTTACAAATGCTCCCAAAATGCTCATCCGATTAAGTGACAGAGGAAGAAGGACGGAAGGCCGTCTTCCAGAAAAACAAAAATTAAACCAACAACAAACAAAAACCAAAACTAAATTTCCAAACACCAAAGATGCAGTTTTTCAAAATGGGGAAACAACGAAAAACAAAGCAACGGGGACACCTAAATCCCACAATAATAACAAATCCCTCTGCTTGGTTAGGTTTTTATTTGGGGTGGGGAACAGCAGGGGAGTTCGAAGGGTTAATGGGGACACCCCCCGGAAAACAAAAACCCACATATCCATGGAGGGCCTATTTTTAGCGCAAATGGTTATTGGAAAAAGACCGCTAGTGAGTTACCGAATTTTGTGGACTTCTGGGGCTTTGGGCAAGGCCAGTTGATTTCTCCCAAAATTTCCACCAACCAAACACAAAGAAACTGTTTTACCCAAAAAGGAAAACAAAAAAAAGAAAACAAACAAAAAGCTGATTGCCAAACACGGGTCGCATTTTTCCATCGACTTGCCCAGTTCCTATTTGGAAACATAAGGGAGTTGGTGGCGAATATTTTGGGGTCTTTTTTTATTTTTGAAGGATTGCCAAAAAAAATTTAAGAAAAATTACAAACAAAGACCAAAAAATTTAGGGCATTATTACGGGTTGGATGGAGTGGACCGATGATGATGATTTTTTCGAATTTACCATATTCCGCAAGGCAAACACTCGTTTGTACCCTTCGTACCCAACAACCACCCCACCCACCAACACTGCTCCAAGGCAACGATTGTGAAACGATCATTAATTAAAACAACAACAAATGGTTTCACTCGTTGATGGTGGATTAAGGAAGAAGCGTGGGAGAAGAAGGAGCCGGCTGGCCCTCCAACCACCACCGCACACCATAAAGTGGCCATTAGTTTCCAAAATTTAGCAAAATTTGGACTTCCACATTTTTATCTTACAAACTTTTTTCGGCTTTGACTTATTATTTCGGGGCGTCTAAAACGCCAAAACTTTCCCCGAGTTTAACGGCTTCCAAAATGCACTTTTTATTGTGGTGGTTGTTGCCGTTTAAATCGGTCGGAAAGGTTCTTTTTTTGTTATTTGTATTGACTAAAGAGGAACCACCGGAGAAGGAGGAATTGAGAGATCGAAGAGGGGGGAGGATTTGTTGGATGTTTTCCGAGCAAGGGGGCAGGGCCACCACC
>PGFW01002321.1:67075-77410 GCA_003123925.1 Haematobia irritans
TTTTACCCGCGGACTATAAAAATGCAAACAAAATAAAAAAAAATATTGTTTTTGGCCACGGCTTTCGAATGATGATGGAAAGGTATAAAGCCATACAATGTGGAGCTATGAAGCAACCAACTCCCGCTCTGTGTGCTGTTTTGCGCCCATCGCAGCTCGCATATTCGAATTGCAACTCGACAATTTTTGGTTAATTTGTTGGTGTTGGTAAAATTATATTTGGCCTACGCAGAGTCTAGAATAACAAGCAGGTGACGATAGTCATGAGTGGGGAGTTCCAATGTGGGGTTTTGAGTTCAATGCATCCAAATTCTACCCCTTCCCCGAAGGAGAGCACTTGATAGCATGCACTGTTGTCGATTTGTTATGCGGTGGGAAGCTGGCGGGTTTCACTTTTTTATTCTCCTGTTATTTGGTATCGCATTGCGTTTCGCATGTATTTATCTATTATGTTACCAAAAAAGTACATTGCCATTATGGCCAATGTGCAAGTGTGAGACGGAGAACACGGATGTACAGTCGAATAGTAGGACAAAAAGAACATTTCAAAATTTAAATCATCTGATATAAGAGTGCATATTTAGCTGATATTCAGCATAAAGTCTATAGAGACTACACTCTGGACCAAGGGATTGAAACATATAGAGATCGGTCCATATGGGATCTACACACACGCGTTGTACTCCGAACAAAATAATCTACCAACATTTGGAGACAAATTACCAAACAAAAATAATATATATTGTCAAAATTTTATTTCTATACAAAATTTTGTTAAAATTTTGTTTCTATAGAAAATTTTTGCAAAATTTTATTTCATTTCTCTGTTGGGTAAGCTACTCTTGTAGTTTAGCCAACGCATGGTTTTAATCCGAAATCAAAACAACAATAATGATAGAAGAATAAACCAATAATAATAAAAACGGAACTTGAGGTACGTGCGTATTAATGAAAAAATTTTTTGCTAATTGACAACCAAATTAGCTGATTTTTCATCCAACTTGAAGAAAACACTTGTAGCTTTCGAAACCGTTACAGTTTTATGAAGAAAAACAAAAACAACGCTGACAGTGAGTCTCAAAACACAAAAAGTTGCCCACAGGCAACTTTAGTGTCGAAAGGGTTAAATCACAAATGGTTTCATTTATTTTAAAGGAAACTTTCAATAGTTCAAAGACATAGGAATTTAACGGCTGGAAGGCAAATTACAAGATTCGTATTATAAATTTGATGAAAAACATTAAATTAAACTTTCATTTAATTAAACCTTCATTATTTTACGTGAACAATATGGAAATAGCATATCTGCACGGCGAAAACCCAGCCGCAAGCAACATTTTATTTGCAAAAGACAATTGATGATATCGATACTTGGATGAAAAAATGGAGAATGTATCTAATGTAGTAAAAAAATATGGGAAATATAAAGCTAGAGCAAATTTTATACAATTGTACAAAAGAACATTTATGATTTATCGGGCGATATATAGGATAATTTAAGTAATATTTACAATGTTTGCTACTCAGCAGTGGCGATTTTACAAGGATATTGGGTAAATCTCGCCAAGATATGTGGTCAATTGTGAGTTGTGATATATTATTTGGCCAATTCGGGCGATATTTCCACAAGTCGGAGCTTTATTTAAAATTCGAGCATTCTGTGGAAAGTTTGTCAGTACAGTGTGAAGGATATGTCTACGATATGGGGAAATCATCACAGAATTTTGTGTAAAATGTGGGTATTTTGGCCATATTAGATCGAGATGACACACTTAAATAGCATATTAAATGTATTCTCTGTGGAAACTATCGAGTCAATTGGAGGCAACTCCCATTGAAAATGGGTCTAAAATAAGAAACATTCTACCATATTTCCCCTACTCTGGCGTACATATATATGGGAGCTATATCTAAATATGAACCGATTTTGACCAAATTTAACATGCATAGTTAGAATAATAATCCTGCTATTTCAGCCAAAAACGTAAATAGAAGAATAATTTTGGCCTCCGTGGTCATATGGATGTAAATCGGGCGAAAGATGTATTAATGGGAGCCTATACCTAAATCTGAAACCGATTTCAACCAAATTTGGCATATCTTACGATACTATTAACGTCACTCCTTGCTTGTGCAAATTTGAAGGCAAATCAATTCAAAAACCCTGGCTTTTGAGAACCATATTATTAGTCGAAATCGACGAAGATAATATATGGGGTACTATATCTAAAATATGAACCGGAATTTTCCAACCAAATTGCCTTCAGCACAATTCACAATACTATTAATAAACCGTACTGTCTCAGTTCATTTCAGGACAAAAACTACTTGGCTTTTTTCGCCATATAGTTCAAATATAAAGACCGAAGAATATATATGGGAGCGCATATATCTAAATTTTGAACCGATTGGCTAATATTTTGCGAATATTTAACGAAAAGCGCCACTAAATATTTGCTGCGCACGAAATTTTTAGAAAATACGTTACTGAACTCGATTTTTTTTGCCAAAAGTCATAGCACGATTGTCTTTGAGCCAATGTAATAACTCTAGTGCCACAATTTCAGGACGAACGACTTAAACTTGCGAAAGTACGTTCTTTTGCGCACACAAAATTACATAATACAGACAGAACGGTTCCTACGAGAAAGCGGACACGACAGACGACATCGCTAAAGAAGCACATTTAAATTCTAAGTCGCAATCGGGCATTACTAAACGTGAATGGCCTCGACAACTTATGGACCTTCTCTTTATGCGTTCATCTACAAATTCACAAAACCTTATTATTACCCTTAACACAGTTAAGTGGTGAAGGGTATAAATATACCGACTACGCAATGTCTTGATTTATCTTAATATAATCGCTTTTCCTTGTTACAAAAGTCTCGTTAAAACTATTTCAATAACAGTAGCTTATTGTACTCATTAAAACGTTAAGTGACTTGGACCTAAAATTGGTTATGCCTAAAAATGATAGAAAATATTGTTTGACTGCTGGCCAACTCCGAACTTTAAATATTCTTAAACAAATTACGAAATCGTCTTTCAAAATTGTTGAGGCCGTTTTTGCAAAAAATGCGTTTAAAATAGAAAGGAACATTCAATTTCATCACATTATTACAAAATTTAGTCGCTCTTCGAATCACTATAAGCAACAAATGTTTAAATTTAAAAGTGCTTATCGACAGAAAACGTTTAAATATGTTTATATTTTCCAATTAAGTTAAATTTTTGTTGATTGTGAATATATAAAATTTACTTGTTTTCAAGATAAAAACTCTAAAACTAGAAAGCAGTTAGAAGGTTAATAGTTCATGATAAACTAAAGACATAAAGGCATAGGAATTTTAAACTAATATGTTCTTTATTCGCTGGGTATCATTCAAGAATTTACTACTAACAACGAAAAATTTTTATTTCAAGCTGACTAACAAAAGCATTCGTAAAAATAAACAAAAACCGACTAAATCAAGTTTCCTAAATTATTAGTAAAAAATTCTTTTATAAAAAGAATAACACTTGAATTCCTAATTATTATAGAAAAAGATTTATATACATACGAATACTTGGCATAGAAAATCATTTATAGATTCATTTCGTACTAATAAGATATTCAATCTTTCCAAAACTTAAGGAACACACTCTATGTGTAGAATATAGGAAATGTTTCCTATATTTTTTTTATCTACTGTATCGATACTTACATCGATGCTAATCGACTATGTTTGGCGCCTGTGAGGTATGTTTTTTTAGTTTAAATACGCGTGTTTATGGTATACGAGGGGGATTGTTAAATATATAGTACATAAATATAATAAATACAAATAAAATATTTTGTAATTTTAAATTGAGTGAGAAAATGTATCGTTTTTTTAAATTTTGACATAATTAACAAACAATCTATCATGTTGTTGTGGTGTTTAGGAACACACAGAATCAACAACCCTTTCAGTTCGGTCTTCATTTTGTGGTTCATTATCTGGATTCTACAGTCGCGCTAATTTTTTGTGAATTGTTTTGGTTTTTGTATTTGTAGGTATTGAAAATTGTAAACAGGAGGACAAAATCGATTATACGCAGCCATCTTATTAAAAGTGAAAAGGAACAAGAAAAGAAGAGCACTAACGTTTTTACAAGTTGGTGAATTTTACATGGATATATTGGAAATAATGGAACATATAATAAAACTAATATATAATCTCGAAGGTCAATCGATACTGTTAATTCTTAATTAAATATATTTTAATATATTAATAAAACATATATCTTTTATGAAGAAAAAAATGACTATAAAAAAAATATAAACTGTATTTAAAAACGAGAGATAGCAGTTCTAACTTTTGAGTAGTTAAAGAAGGTTTAACACGGAAATACTGTAGAGATTATGTCCAAATGAATGAATAAAGTTCAATAAAATCAATGCCTAATATAATTCTTCAGTTTTTGTTATTCTGTAGTATACGTAGGTACATAAAGTATACTGGAAAATGATTAAACTAATATATGATGTTATTACCTAATTTCTACGAAAATCATATTGCGTTCAAACCAACACTTAAAATTGCTTCGGTATTGGGCGCCTATTAGGAAGTTAAAAACTTTCTTCACCAATGAGATTCATTGTATAACTTAAATTAAATCGTGCATCACCTTTCTATCTGTTCCTCTTACTCCCGCTCTGTGTGCTGTTTTGCGCCCATCGCAGCTCGCATATTCGAATTGCAACTCGACAATTTTTGGTTAATTTGTTGGTGTTGGTAAAATTATATTTGGCCTACGCAGAGTCTAGAATAACAAGCAGGTGACGATAGTCATGAGTGGGGAGTTCCAATGTGGGGTTTTGAGTTCAATGCATCCAAATTCTCCCCTCCCCGAAGGAGTAGCACCTTGAACATGCACTGTTGTATCGTTTTTATCCGTGGGAATGCCTGCCGGTTTCCTTTTTTATTCTCCTGTTATTTGGTATCGCATTGCGTTTCGCATGTATTTATCTATTATGTTACCAAAAAAGTACATTGCCATTATGGCCAATGTGCAAGTGTGAGACGGAGAACACGGATGTACAGTCGAATAGTAGAACAAAAAGAACATTTCAAAATTTAAATCATCTGTATTAAGAGTGGCATATTTAGCTGATATTCAGCATAAAGTCTATAGAGACTACACTCTGGACCCAAGGGATTGAAACATATAGAGATCGGTCCATATGGGATCTACACACACGGTTGTCACTCGAACAAAAATAATCTACCAACATTTGGAGAACAAATTACCAAACAAAAATAATATATATTGTCAAAATTTTATTTCTATACAAAATTTTTGTTAAAATTTTGCTTCTCTATAGAAATTTTTCGCAAAATTTTATTTTCATTTCTCTGTTGGGTAAGACTACCTCTTGTAGTTTAGCCGCAACGCATTGGTTTATCCGAAATCAAAACAACAATATGCTAGAAGAATAAACCATAATAATAAATACGCGAACTTGAGCGTACGTGGCGTATTTAATGAAAGAAAATTTTTGCTAATTACAACCAAATAGCTGGATTTTTCATCCACTTCTGAAGAAAAACCACTTTGGTAGCTTTTCGAAAACCCGTTACAGTTTAGTGAAGAAAAACAAAAACAACGCCTGACAGTGAAGTCTTCAAAACACAAAAATTGCCCCACACAACTTTAGTGTCGAAAGTTTTAAAGTCACAAATGGTTTTTCCATTTATTTTAAGGAAACTTCCAATAGCGTTCAAAGACATAGGAATGCGCTGGAACGAAATTTACAAGAATTCGCTATTATAAATTTTGATGAAAACATTAAATTACAACTTTCATTTTAATTAAACCGTTCATTATTTTACGTGAACAATATGGATATGGCATAGTCTGCCACGGCCGAAAACCAGCCGCAAGCACACATTTTTATTTTGCCAAAAGACAATTGACCTGATATCGATACTTGGCATGAAAAAATGGAGAATGTACTCTAATGTAGGCCTAAGAAAAATATGGAAATATAACAGCTAGAGCAAATTTTACTACAATTGTACAAAAGAACATTATGATTTATCGGGCGACTAATAAGGATAATTTTAAGTAATATTTACCAATGTTTGCCTACTCCAGCATGGCGATTTACCCAAGGACTAATTGGGTAAATCTACGTCAAGATATGTGTGTCAATTGTGAGTTGGTATACTATATACTTTGGCCAATTTCGGGACGATATTTCCACAAGTCGGAGCTGTTCATTTAAAATTCGAGCACTGTCTGTGGACCCATATTTGTCAAGTACCAGTGTGAAGGATATGTCTACGATATGGCGGGAAATCATTTCACAGAATTTTGTGTACAATGTGGGTTATTTTGGACCATATTTAGATCGAGATGACACCACTTAAATAGCATATTTAACCATGTATTCTCTGTGGGAAACATGATCGTCCAGTCAATTGGGAGGCAACTCCCATTGAAAATGGGCGGTTCCTAATAATAAGAAAACATTCTACCATTTTCCCCTACTCATGGCGCTACATTATAGTATGGGAGCTGCACTTATCTAAATATGAACCGGATTTTGACCAATTTTAACATGCAATTAGGTGTAGAATAATAATCCTGCTATTCAGCCCAAAAACGCGTAAATAGAAGAATAATTTTTGCGCCTCCGTGGTTATATGGATGTAAATCGGGCGCGAAAAGATGTATATGGGAGTATACCTACATCTTGAAACCGATTTCAACCAAATTTGGGCATACTTAAAACGATACTTATATAAACGACTTCTTTCCTTGTGCAAAATTTGAAGCAATCCAAGTTTCAAACCCTTGGCCTTTTGAGACCATATTAGTCGAAAATCGCGACGAAAGATATATTATGGAACTATATCTAAATATGAACCGATTTCAACACAAATTTTAGCCACAATTCACAATACTATTTAAATCGTACTCCTTCTTCAGGACAAAACGTCTGCTTTTCTGCCATATAAGCTCAAATTAGCACGAAAGATAATATATGCGGAGCATATCTAAATGTTGTAACCACTTTGGCTAATATTTTGCATATTCTTTACCGAAAGCCCCTAATATTTTGGCTCGCCCGAAATTTTAGAAAATACGTTCTGAACGAATTTTTTTTCAAAAATCAATAGCGATTGTCTTTGAGTCCAAATGTAAAACATCTGCTGCCAAAATTTCAGGCTAACGAACGGACTTAAACTGCCGAGCTGTACTTGCACACAAAATTACATATACAGACAGACGGACGGACAGACAGCACGGACATCGCTAAATCCTGACATTTAATTCTACAGCCGATCGCGCCATACTAAACGATTGGGCCTCAGACATTTCCGTTTTTTGCGTTACATACAAATTCACAAACTTTTATAACCCTTTACCACATAGTAGTGAGTGAAGGGCTATAAATATATTAGACTTGAGGCACCGAATACGATTACGAATTTTGCATTTTTCTCTAAATATAATTGCTTTTCCTTGTACAAAAGTCGATTAAAACTTCTTCAATAAAGTAGTTTATGTCCTTAAAGTTAAGTGACTAACCTAAATTGCGTATCTAAATGATAGAAATATTGTTTAGACTGTAAGGCCAAAACTCGACTTTAATAATATCTTAAGAATTACGGAAATCGTCTCTCAAAATTGTTGACTTTTTTGCAAAAAAGCGGTTTAAAAAAAGCAGGAGATTTTTTTCAACACTTTATTCACCCAGAAAAAAGTGCCTTGCGAAAACTAAAGGAAAAAATGTTTTTTATAAAATTTAGTTATATCCATTTATTTCCATAAAGTAAATTTTTGTGTTGAATTAATAAGGAATTACTTGTTTCAGTAAAAAACTCCTAAACTAAAAGCAGTTAGGAATAGTTCATTACACTGAGAAATAAGGCAATCTGGAATTTTACTCAATAACTGTTTCTTCGCTCTGGACCTGGGTATAAGAATTACTAATGAACAATGGAAAATTTTATTCCCACTGATAACAAAGCATTCGTAAAAATAAACAAAAAACCGAAACTAAAAATCAAGTTTCCTTCAATTTAGTAAAATTTCTTATAAAACGGATAACACTGAATTCTTTATTATAGAAAGCTTATTTCATACATAGCGAATTACCTATCGGCATAGAAAAAATTATCTATAGTTTCATTCGCCTACGAAGAAGTATTTCAATTTTCAACAACCTTAAGGAAACACCACTTGTTAGAATATAAGTGAAATTTTCCTATTATTTCTTTTATCTTACTGTAAATCGAACCGTCATCGATGTAATCGATATGTTTGCGCTGGGGTTGATTTTTTCAGTTTGAATCGCGTGGTATGGTATACGGAAGATTGTTTAAAAATACTATTAGTAAAAATAATATAAAAAATAACCAAATAAAATATTTGTAATTTTAATTTATTAGTGATAGAAAATTGTCGTTTTTCTAAAATTATTTGAACATAAATAACAAACAATCTATCAATAGTTCAGTGATGCGTGCTAAAAGAAAGAAAACAGCACAAGCAGAATAACAACCCCTTCATTCGTCTTCATTTTGGAATCTTCAATTATCAGGTAAACATTCAATACAGTTGACGGCTAATTTTTTGTGAAAAAATTAGGCTTTAATGGTTTTTTGTCATTTGTAGGTATTGAAATTGTAAAAGGAGGACAAAATCAGTTACGCCGAGCATTCTGTATTGAAAAGTTGAAAGGAACAAGATAGAAAAGAAGAGCATAACGTTTTACAGTTGGTGAAATTTACCAATGAGATATTGGAAAATAGTGGAATAATAAAACTAATTTCAAGTTCAATCCTCAGATACTGTTAATTCCTTTAATAAATATATTTTTAAATATATTCAATAAAAACATATCTTTATGAAGCAAAAAAATGACTATATAAATAAAATTAAACTGTATTTAAAACGAAGGTAAGCACGTTCTATATTTTGAAGTAAAAGGATTTACCACAAATTATGTAAGATTTGTCCAAATGAATGAATAAAAGTTCAATGAAATCAATCCATATATGAATATTCAATTCAGTTAAAGTTTGTTCATTCTTAGTATAGTGGTACATAAAATATAGGAAAATGTTAACTAATATATGCAATGATCTAACCTAATTTTCTACGAAAAAATCATCATCGTCTCAAACCAAATAAAAATGTCTTTGGCGCTTATACGGAAGTTAAACTCTTCTGTCACAATGGAGTTCATTATTAACTAAAGAAGTGATCACTTTTTTTCGTGGATGTTTAAAGATTTTTAGTTTGAAACAGTACACTGCGTATCACATACTTGATACAGAAAATTCTGTGACACCGAAATTTTTTATGATCAGATATGCGTCTGTCGTAAACTGTCCAAGGTATTTGCAAAATACATTTACGACGTATTTTACCATAGGTAAAAAACGCCATATACCTTTCGTAAAAATTCCTTAATTTTTGCTTATTTCTTTCGAAAAAATTTCAAATTACTTTTGAATACGAAATTTCAAAAAATATTGTTAAGTATTATTCAAAAAAAATCTAAAATCATCAATATGGATTTCATCCATAAAGCGGATGCTTAAGAAATGTTTGCAAATCAGTTATATGACGTTATTCGTCATTATTAAAACTTTTTGACAGATAATCAAAAAAAAAAATCCTACTCGGACCCTCTCTGTTTATGATACAAATAAAGCGAAACAATATTTTTTTACCAACTCAATATCCCTAAAATTACAGAAAGCGAAAACAAACTAAAACAAATTAAAATTGAATCTTCGGATACTACGGGGTTGATTACTTTTGTGGCTCGTGTTGTGTTGCGAACAGTTTGCGGTTCAACTCACGTCCAGGGTGAAAAATGTATTTTATCTGCTAAATTTGGTCAGAAAAAAAATGTACGTAACAAAATCTGCCGTATAATCCGATACCAAGTCCGCGGCAATTCATAGTTTTCCAAAATTCAAAATTTAGAGCTATGCTTGGGTGGCCTCACAATCTCAATGCACTCCATTTTTTATCTGCATTAGCAATTAATGTGTTAACATATTATGTACATTTAACGCACACTCACACCCTCACCATATATAGCAACACAAACATTATCCCATTTCAGCTATCCGTATGTCTATACGGTTATTGTTAATATTTCCACATATATACGTATATGTATGTGTAGCTATACGATGAACACATACATGCGTACATCATTCAGTCATTTATAATTCGTGTAGTGTAAAAAATAAAATAGCTTCCTTTTTTCGGGGCATTTACTAATAAAAAAACAGTTTTTACATAAAACATTGATGAAAATACAAATTTCAGATATTCACA
>PGFW01002323.1:282-12278 GCA_003123925.1 Haematobia irritans
ATAGTTCTATAGAATAAAATTGTGACAAAATTCTATATAAATAAATTTAGCAAAAATTTTATGAAATAAAATTTAGACAAATTTCTAGAATAAAATTTTGAAAAAATATCTAATATACAATTTTTCGGCTTATGGACAGATAAGATTAAGGACATGTTAATGAGCCATGTGAAAGAAAAACGCAGATCAAATCTATTACAGCTGGACTGTACATGTTTCGGTTTCGGGGCACATTGAACTTTCCACAGCTTTTGTATAGTCTGGCTGGGGAGTAACTCAATTTTGAGCCTTTGTGTAACTCTATGTTTTAGAAAACATTTGGGAATTTCTCTAAATGTTTTCTCCTAAGGAGTTAGCATAAAGGGCCAAATTGGGTCTTCTCCCCAGCCGTCTTTAAAGGTGAATGTTCTTGCCCGAACCGTAAACATGTACAGTTCCAGGCGTTTTTATGATTTTATCTGGCGTTTTTCTTTTCAATGCTCTATTAACATGTTCCTATCTATCTGTCATAAGCTCGAAATAATTGTATAATTGTATATCATTTGGACGTCCAATTGCTTGTTTCGGATCAGGCAACGAAATTTTGACAAAATGTCTAAGAATAAAATTTTGACAAATTTCTTGTAGTAAAATTTGACAAATCTTATGAAATGAATGTTAACACATGTTCTAGAATAAATATTGTAACAAAAATTTTATATAATAAAAATTTAGCAAATTTTCTATGAATAAAATTTGGACAATCTTTCAAAGAATATAATTTGAATTTCTGTAGAAATAAATGTTGTAAAATTTTATATAGAAATAAAATTTTGCAAATATTATGAATAATTTGAAACATTTTCTTTAGAAAAAAATCTTGAAAATTGGTCCTTATAGAAAAAAAATTGACAAAATTCTGTAGAAAGTTAATCTGACAAGTTTTTCTTAAAACTTTCTTAGAATAAATTTGAAAATTTTGTAGCTAATTTTGTAAATTTTTTAAATTAAATTTTGACAAATCTCTTTAGGAATAAAATGTACAAAATTGTTATGGAAATAAATTGTGACAAATTTTTTCTATTATAAATTTAGACAAAAATTTTTATAGAAAAATTTAGATAAATTTCTAAGAAATAAATGTTTGGAAAATTTCTGTAGAATAAAATTTGACAATTTTCTATGAAATAAATTTTAGACAAATTTTTTTATAGAAATAAATTTGGAACTTTTCTAAAGCATACTTTGACAAAATTTCCTGTAGAATAAATTTTGTAATGTATGTATCAAATTTCTTATGTATATAAATGTTTTGAAATTTTGTGTTTTCAATGATTAATTATTAATTAGACAATTTGTCATTGTATAAATTTTGTTTTCAGAATTATAACTTTATATTTTTTTTTATTTTTTCGCAAAATTTTTGGAACAAAAATTTGACAAATTTCCTGTAGAATTAAATTTCACAAGTTTTGTTAACAATTTTCTTGAAATTATTTGACAAATTCTATAGAAATAAAATTTCTGTAGACTAAAATTTGACAATTCTGTAGAAATAAACTTTTACAACTTTTCTATAGAAACAATTTTCGCAATTTCATAGACAAATGACTTTAGTTATTAAATATATTGTTGAAAATTTTTATTGATATAATTTATTAATGATTATGTTGAATAACTTTCGAAAGTTTGTTAAATTTTTTCTATAAATAAATTTTGGAAAATTTTCTTTAGACAATACAAATTTTCCTGTAGAATAAATTTTGACAAAATTTCCCGGTAGGGATCAACTTTTGAAACATTTTCTATAGACAAACCTCTCGTATAAAGCGAAACAATTTTGAGAACGTTGTTTTAGAATAAAATTTTTGACAAAATTTCCTTAGAACAAGAATTTGCGAAATTTGCTTTTAGAATAACATTTTGCAAGGTTTTTCTGATGAAATAGAGCAATCGCGCTTTCATGGAGGATAGAAGATTTTGAAATTTTCGTATAGGAATAATTGTTAAAGAAGATGTGCGCTCTATAGGAATAATCTTGACGAAATTTCTTATTAGGTGTAATAAAATTTGACAAAATTTTCCTAAGAAATAAATTTTCGCACAATTTTCGTACAAAATACATTGCAATTTTGACGTTAACACATTGGCCTAGTAGAATAAAATTTACACATGAATCAATTTGGACAAAGTTCTGAACTAAACATATATTTTTTAAAAATTTCCTATGAAAAAAATTTGACAAAATTTTCTTATAGAAACATAAAATTTAGAAATTATTACCAATATTTTATTCGAGCTTATATAGACGTAATAATTAGAGGAAATGATTTAATTTTATCTAAGTTACATTTTTATAAGTGATTTTCTATTATAAAAATAAAATTTGCGACTAAGTTTCGGTATTAGAATACATAATTGTTGTAATTTCCCTTAGTAGAAACAGAAAAATGTTGTGTGACAAATTTTCTGAATTAAAGATTTTGACAAATTGTCCTATAGAAATAAAATTTTCATGAGGAGATTTGTCGCTAGCTTGCAAGTAAGACTGTTGGCCAAAATTTTCTATAGAATAAAAGTTAGACAGATGTTGTCCTGTCCCTATTTTTAAATCTGCTATCACCATATATAGCAAATAATCACCCGTGATTACTTCTTCCTCTATACCAAATTCAGCACACATCTAAATCTATTGGTTAGTGAGATTTGAATGCCGCAATATATTACCCGCGCATTATTTGAGCAGGATTTCATTTCAATATCAAAATGGTGCAAACCTTCCGAATCACGATTTCAATTGTGTTGGCGGTATCTTCTGTGAAAATTGGCTATGCGACCAGCTCCTATCATAATACGCAACCCACATTAACCTTCGTTTTGCAAATTGAATTTCACATCAACTTAGTCTTTAGTTGTTTTCTCCATTTCCGTTTCGGAAGGTTTGTTTTTTTGTTTGTGTGTAATGTTAGTGTTAACTTCGTGCGTTTTCGGGTATTTGATTTGGTTCAATCAATTTGATGCTCGTGGAATGTTTTTTTGTTTGATTCGGTTGAGATTTTTTTGTGATTTGATGAAATATTTTTGTTTGAAATGTAAAGAAATCTACTAAGGATATTTTTGTTCAAAAATCAACTGATGTCTGTATTCGTTGACGAATTTCCCAATTTGTCTGTACTTCTGTTTAAAATAGTCAGTGTTTAGTATGTATTGTGCGTGCTTGATATTACAAGGTGGGATGGGTTTAAAAAGCTTCTCTTGTTGAGCCATATTTGTTAATCTGGGGTACTGCCATGCGAAGGGAGGAAAGTTAGGTATAGGTGCTCGATGTTATCGGGCTCACTTGACCATTCGCCATGTGGATATCCATAGTGGTGAACTTTTTGAAGGGAGGAATCGGCTTGGCGTGAGCTGTTTGCTGATCGAGTTGCCGACTTTTGGCTTAATTTTTGGGGCGCGGCTCTTTGGCAACTCAGTTCTCTGGCAGCTGACAAACATTCAAACCAGCTTGATGGAAACACAAAAGCTCGGTGGTATTTTTTTTTGGCGTCGTCTCGGAAATTTAGTTGTAGACGCGAAACAAATAGTAACGCAGATACCCCGCCTTTCGGGGCCTACTGTTCCACCACAGAGACTCGGCGCTACTGTTCCCTCAGGGACGTCGAGTACTGTCTCACTCCGATTTCGACGACACAGAGTTCGGGTGTTACGTCTCCTCAGAACTTCGGCCTTCTGTTTCCCTCAGACTTTCGGGCTTCTGTCCATACAGGATTTCGGCTATTGTTCCACGCAAAGAGACTTTGGGGCCTCTGTTCCGCAAAGGACCTCGCACTACTGTTCCACAAAGAGACGTTGGATCCTACTGTTCCACCAAAGAGACCTTCGGGCCTACTCTTCCACCAGACAACCTCGGGGCTTGATCTGTTTCACCACAGAGACTTCGGGTCTACCGTTCCTCCTCAGAGGACCTTCGGGCTACTGCTCCACCACAGTTATTTCGGGCCTACTATCCGAGAGACTTTGGGCGTACTTTTCCACCAAAGGACCTTTGGCCTACTGTTACACCAAAGAGCACCTTCGAGCCTACTGATTCCATCACAGAGACATTCGGCCTACTGTTTCACCAAAGAGACGTTGGGGCCCTACTGTTCCACCAGAGCAATCTTCGGGCCTGCTGGTTTCACCACAGAGACCTTTCGGGTTACCGTTCCTCTCGAGACCTTCGGGCCACCTTTCCACCGCAGAGAACTTCGGGCCTTGTGTTCCACTACAGAGATTTCGGCTACTGTTCCACAAAGGACTTGGTCTACTGTGTCACCAAAGAGATCTTCGGACCTGACTGTTCACCAAGAGACAGTTGGCCTGCTGTTCCAAGAGACCATCGGTCGCTACAGTTCCACCAGGAGCTACCTTCGGGCATCTGGTTCAGCCACGAGACCTTCGGTGTTAGCCGTCCTCGCTTCAGCGATACGTTCGCCGGCTGCGGCTATCGTTTCACCACAGAGGACTTTCGGGCCTAGTATCCACCAAAGGACTTTTGGGGGCCTATAGTTCCCCCAAGAGACTTGGGGCTCCACAATTAGGCCTGGCCTACTTGTTCACCCAAGAGACTCGAGGCCTACTTGTCCCATACGAGCATTCGGCCTACTGTTTCCCAACAGAGAACTTTGGGCTACGTTGCCACCAGAGGCCTCAGGCTACTGTGCGCCACGGAACCTTTGGGATCTATCGTTCCTCCTTAGAGACCTTCGGGCCTACTCATTCCACCTAGAGTCTTCGGGCAGGTGTTTCCACCACAGAGGCCTTCGTAGCGCTGTTCTCCACAGCGGACCTTCGGGCGTATGATCCCACAAGAACTGAGATGGCTTTACTGTTCCTCCAAAATAAGTTCCTTGGGGCCTATCTGTCTCACCCAGAGCCGTCTGGCCTACGTGTTCCACTACAGCGGTCTACTCGTTCCCCCTCAGGGATTTCTTCCTGACTGTCGCCACAGAGAACCTTCGGAGGCCGGTTGTTTTGTTGAAGTTTACGAAATCAAGTTTTGGCGGTTGACAAATTGGAGAGATTCGTTACACGAAGGGCTCGGTTTGGAGGGAGTTGTGCCTCTCGTGTCTTGGCTACTGGCGAGAAAAGGTTAGATGCGTTGTACGGATGTTACCCTTGTTCGGTTTGCATGCTTCAAAGCAAAGGAACGGTCCGAGGACAGATTAAGGGCTGCTGTCAAGAACTTATAGTCCCACTATTACTACAGCATTTGAAGATCTACCCCCTTAAGGAGCCTGAGGCGTCCAAGATGCTGTGTTTCATGATCACCGGGTCCTTTTAGGTCTTTAGAGCCCTTAGTTCATATGTGCGAATGATTCTGAAGTAATCCTCTTGTCGCTTCCAGCGTAGTGTTATATTCGCTGGCTGACATCAGGCATTTCTTGAAGACTTCCCTTTCTGGCATCAGACCACTCGTAGGCGTGGATTTACGTCACCACTGGTGTGTACCTCTGGAGACATTAGGTCTTTGGTGATTTCTGCATCTTGCGTGCGCCCCTATACGTTTTTGTCATGGTACGCCGTTACCAGCAGAGGTTCTTTCTGATTCAAATGATGGGTTTAAGGTCGGCAAGTTGCATGTTGTACGAAGGCTTGTGCTGCCGTTCTTATAGCCGACGATCCCTACATTTAGAAGTAATTTACAATGTCTGCAGACAAGGATTATAAATCCTACTTAGTCGGATCCCACAAAAGTAAGACACTAGCTTCTCCCTTCTCTTTGAACAAGCGTCCTTTCTAGCATATTGTGGTTTTCCCCATATTATGGTATCACTTTTTTTGGTTCTCGGTCATCTGAAACTGAAATCGATCATAGGTCTGCAGGTATTCTTCTGGTGTAGATACGTGACGATGACTTCTTGGAGTGTGTTGTTGATTATATCGTTCCTTGTTCTCTGCGTTTGAGTTCCGGAGAATATGGAGTATTCGGCAACTAGGTTTGGAATCGGCGGAAGCGCAGAGGAAGCAGCATTTCCTTTTGTTTCTGGGCATATCAAAGACCACGCTCTTGCCGTAGTCTTGTCTTCTCTTTGAAGACAGATCTGGCACGGAAAGCCTACCCTTGGTTTTGTTTACATGGACAGTCAAGAAAATTCCACTGCTTCTCTTCTCATAAAGATCTCTATTTTACCCACTTTCACTCTTGCAACGCATAATTTCGGACATGTCCACAGCTTGTATCCTAAGTATTCTCTAACTACTGTGATAGGATTCATAGTTTACTTTAAATACATGACCCTCTGCACGACCTATGCCGCCATAAAATTGAATTTAAAAATCTTAATTTGCGTGATATTTTTGATATATACTGAATAACATTGTGGACAGGAAGAGAAATGAGAGAGAATGGGGACTATACACTACATATCCTAAGGTTAAAGAAACACACGCCATTGACCGAATGAGAATTTTGGAATGCACCGTCTTTGTCCAGAATTGTAATTTAAACCTATCACTGAACTCGTTGTAAACAAATAAGCATCGTGCTGTGGCTTAATAACGGATGATTCAAAATTAGGGAAAACAGTTCGGCGGAAGTAGTTAACTTACTATTGTTTCTTATCAGGGACTGAATAGTGCGGTCTACTTAATCTACCTGCCATTGTAACCTGTCCTGTTCTTGGTATTAAATTTTCATCAAACTTCTTTTGTATTTTAGTAAGAATCAGGCTTGTCCGTTAATTCGTAGAAACCGATTAGGCTTTTACCGGAGGAAGGAGAATTTAGCGGATTAAAGACCCGTAATTTCAAAGGTTTTTTGACGTCGTCTGTGGATTTATTCCTAGACCACGAAATAAATAGTAACAGATAATATCTTCGGGTCTACTATTCCGCAAAGAGACATCGGCATCTGGTCACACAGGGCCTTCGATCTTTGTCTCCTCCACAGAGACTTCGTTATTGTCAGAGGCAGATTTTATGCTTTTCACCAAAAGGAGATGATTAGCGGTATAAAAGGGTGATACGTAAAATTTGGTCATAAAAATGTATTTCTTTAAATTTTGCCTTTAAAACCTGAACACCCCCTCATTTTGAGTGTTGTGTTAGAATGTTGCTCCTATTTTGATTTTGGATCACTTCTTCAGTTGTCAAATGCCGTCCAAGCAAAAAAGGAGGCGGTGATCGGAAATTGCTGTTGGGCTCCGCGGTCCAGATTTTGACAACCGGGAAGACGTGAAATCCAACAGGATCAAAAATTTAAGGAAAGACAAACCATCTTAGCACATCACCTTCTACAGGCCAAATGGACGTGGTGATCAGGTTTTACAATTGCAAAATTTACCAAAGAAAATTACGTCAAGTTATATATATTGACCAAATTGTTGACCGTTCACCCTCTTATATCCGCTAATGCTTCTCCTTTTGCGTTGAAAAAGCATCTAATCTGCCTTCTGACGAAATAACGAAGGTTCTCTCGTGGTGTGAACAATAGACCGTAAGGTCTTGTGGTTGGAACAGTATGGCGAATGTCTCTTTGCGGGAAAGAACCCGAAGATCATTAAATCGTACCTATTTATTTCGTGTCTAGAATAAATTCCACAGACGACGTCATAACAAATACCTGAAATTTACGGGTCTTTATATCCGCTAATTTCCTTCCTCCGGTAAAAGCACTAAAATTCGGTTTTCTGACGACAATAACTGACGAAGCTGATTTCTTTACTAAAAGATACAAATACGGAAGTTTGGTATTAAAATTTAATAGCAAGAACAGGACTAGGTTAAATGCAGGCGCGAAATTTACTTTTTCAGACCGGCACTATTCAGTCCTGTGATTAAGAAACAATGTTTTAGTAGCTTTTACACTACTTCCGGCCGAACTTTTTTTTCCCTAATTTTTGAATCATCTCGTTATTAATGCCACAGCACGATTCGCATAATATTTGTTTAATCCTAACGAAATTTCAGTGAAGTGTTAAATACAATCTTTGGGGACGCCAACAAGACGGTGCAGTTCAAATTCATTCGGAGCTGCATTCAGTGTAGTTTCTTTACGCTTAGTGAGCTTCTTTGTAGTGGTATTACGTTCTCCCATTCTCTTCATTTCTCTTTCCTGCTCCATCAATTGTTGTATTCTGAGTATTTAAAAATTTCAAAAAAGTATCACGACAAATTGTAAGATTTTAATTTCCAATTTTATTGTGGCACTTATGGTCGTCGTCAGAAGGGTCCATGATTTGGAAAGTACTGAGTATACTGATTTTATCACAGCTGGTTTTAGATTTGTATTTACAATACGGGAATTCTGGACAATTATTATGCTGGTGCAAGAGTGAGAAGTGGTGTAGAGAATGAGAGATCCTTTATGAGTAGAAGTGGTAAGCGTGAATTTTTTTTGAGTCCTGTCCATGTTAAACAAAACCAAGGGTATGGTTTTTGTGTTCAGACGTCTTTAAGTACGGAGACAGACTGTTTACGTGTGTGTTTTTTTTGCCTGAGAGAAAACCGCATTAACTGTTCTCCTTGCGGGGTTCCGCCTTGATTCCAAATTTAGTTGCTTTGTATATAAGTATCGTGATCTTAAGGAATAAGTGTAAATAGTTAATCAACAAATGCCAGAATCTATTCCCGTGATTCTACCAAACGAAATACTGCAGACCTATTGGTTATTTACCAGTTTCAGATACCGAGACACAAAAAAAGGTGATAGCTCCCATAATGATGGGGAATATAACCCATATGCTATAGGAATGGATCGCTTGGTGGTCAATAGTAGAAAGGGAGAGCATAGAGTTCCTTACTTTGTGTGGATTCTGATCTAAGGGATATAATCGTTTGTCCATGACATTGTAAAATTACTCTTAGATGAGGGATCCGCGTCTGGCTACTATAGAAGGCAGCACAAGCCTTCGTATATACATGCAACTGTGGACCGACCTAAAGACCCATCATTTGAACTCGGAAGAAGTCCTCTGGTGAGGCTTTACCTTGACAGAAAAGTATTTACTTGAGGGCCAAGTCAAGGAGTGCAGAACAATACTACGCAGAGAACTATATGCTCCATGAGAGTCACACCACTGTGTGAATACCTTCCGTACGACGTGAGTTCTGATGCCAGAAAGGGAGTCTTAGAAGATGCCTGATTTTCAGCCGCAGAGTATACTAGTACGCGAAAATTCTGGCAAGAGGATTAACTTGCAGATATTCAGCACATATTGAAACTAAAGGGGCTTAAAGGACCACAGGACCGGTGATATTGGAACACCCGTATCTTGGAGCGCTAGTGTCCTTAGGGAATTTCAAAGGCTGGAATAGGTGGACCTTAAGTCTTGACAGGCTCCTTAATTTGTCTCGGAGTCTTTGCTATTGAAGTCAGCAAAGACTGGACAAGGGTAAATGTTACAAGGACCGATCTAACTCTTTCTCGCCAGTAGCCAAAGGTACGAGAGGCCAGGCAACTCCTCAAGCTTGTGAAGAATTTTTCCAATCTTCACCCGCACTTGAATTTCGTAAACTCATAGCTAAAACAACGGCCTAAGGTCTTTGTGTTGGTGGAACGTTAGGACAGAATGACCTGAGGGATGAGAACGGTAGACCCGCGTGTGGTGGAAGCAGTAGGCCAGACCGTCTCTGTTGGTGAACAGGTAGGCCCCAAGGACTCTTTGGAGGAACAGTAAGCCTCGGAATTTCTCTGTGGTGGATCAATCCCGAAGGGTCGTGTGGTCTGAACAGCAGGCTCGAGGTCCTCTGTGGTGGGAACAGCCTGCCCAAGGACTCTGTGGAAGAGATGGTAGGCCGAAGGTCTCTAAGGGGACGATAGACCCGAAGGGTTCCGTGGCGGAACGTAGGCCTGAAGGTCTCTGTGGTGGAATCGTAGGCCCAAGTCTTCTGTGGTGACACGTAGGCCCGAATGTCTTCTGTGATGTGAACAGTGGCCTCGAAGGTCTCTTTGTGGACAGTAGGCACAAAGGTCTCATTTAGGGAAAGTTGTTAGGCACCAAAGTCTCTTTTGGGGGAAATAGTAGGCCCGAAATTCGGTGGCTGGAACATAGGCCGAAGGTCTCTGTCGGTTGAACGGTACGCGCAAGGTATCTGAGGAGGAACGGGTAGACCCGAAGTCTCTGTGGCGACATCAGTATGGCCGAAGGTTGCTCTGGTGGAACTGTAGGCCCGATGTCCCTTGGTGGAACAGTAGGCCCCCAATGTCTCTTTTGGTGTAACAGTAGGTCCGAAGTCTCTTTGGTGGAAGTGACCAAAGTCTCTTTGTGAACAGTAGGCCGGAAAGTCTCTGTAGTGGAACAGAAGGCTCCGAAGTTCTGCGTGGAAAGGTAGCGCCCGAAGGTCTCTGAGAGGAACGGTAGACCCGAAGGTCTCTGTGGTGAAACATCAGGCCGAAGATTGCTCTGGTGGAACGTAGGCCCCAACGTCTCTTTGGTGAAACAGTAGGCCCGATGTCTCTGTGATGGAACAGTGGTCGAGGCTGGTGTAACAGTAGCACAGGTCTCTTTTGGTGAACGTAGGCCCAAAGGTCTCTTGGAATTGGGGCAAATCTGTGGTGGAACAGTAGGCCGAAGTCTCTTTGGAGAGAAGGTAGACCGAAAGTTCTGTGGTGAAAGCCAGTCTGAGACGGTGCCCGAAGGGTGCTCTTGGTGGAACAGTAGGGCCCGGAAGCTCTTGGGGAACAGTAGGCCCCAAGTTCCTTTGGTGGAACAGTAGGTGCGAAGTCTCTTGTGCATAGGGTCGGGTCTTGCGAACAGTAAGGCCCAAGTCTTTTGTGGACAGTCAGCCCGAAGTCTCTGTGTAGTGAACAGAAGGCCCGAAAGTCTGTGAGTGGGAACAGAAGGCCCGAGAGGTCTCTGAGGAGAAGGGTAAACCCGAATGTTCTCTGTGGTGAAACAGTAGCCCAAATCGTATTGTGGAACAGTACTCCTGATGTCTCTGTGGTGGACGACAGTAGGCTGGATCTCTGTGGTGGAACAGTAGGCCGAAGGGATCTGCGTTACCTATTTGTTTCGGTCTAGCAATAAATTTCTCAGACGACGCCAAAAAATACCACCGAGCTTGTGTTTCATCAATGCTGGTTTTGAATGTTTTGTAGTGCAGAGACTGAGTGCCAAGAGCGGCCCAAAATTAGCGCAAAAGTCCGGCAACTTGATCAGGCAACCAGCTCAGGCAACTCGATTGCCTCCCTTAAGGAAAGTTCACCATATGGCTACAATGGGCTGAATAGTCTACACGTGAGCCTGATACATCCGAGCCACGTATTACCTAACTTTCCTTTGCATGGCAGTTAGTCCCAGGGATTCTAACAATATGGCTCAGCAGAGGTCTTTTTTAAACCCATCCACCTTGTGAATTCAGCACGGCCCGAATAATACTAAAACCGGAAACCTGGACTATTTTAAACAAGAAGTACAGACAAATTGGGAAATTCGTCAACAATACAGACATCAGTTGATTTTTGAACAAAAAATATCCTTAGGTAGATTTTCTTTTACATTTCAAACAAAAATATTTCATTCACAAATCACAAACAAAAATCTCAACCTAATCAGAACAAACGAAACATTCCCACGAGCATCAAATTGATTTGAACCAAATATCAAATACCGTAGAGAACGCTATGAGAGCTTTAGCACTAACATTACACAAAAAAACAAACCTTCCGAAACGGAAATGTAGAAAACACTAAAACGGAAGTTGATGTGAAATTCAATTTGCAAAACGAAGGTTAAATGTGGGTTGCGTTTATGATTGAGAGCTGGTCGCATAGCATATTTGTCACAGAGATACCCGCAAACTAATTGAAATGCTGGTATTCGATGGTTTTGCACCATTTTGATATTGAAATGAAATCTGTCTTCAAATAATGCAGGGTAAATATTGCGGCATTCAAATCTCACTAATTTCAATTGTGATTTAGATGTGTGAAAATTTTGGTATAGAGGAAGAATGTAATCAGGGTGATTATTTGATATATATGGTGATAGCAGGATTTTAAAATGGGAATAGGACCAAACAGAAATCTGTCTAAC
>PGFW01002328.1:14124-26370 GCA_003123925.1 Haematobia irritans
AACTCGAACTTAATACTCACCATTTAGGCAAAAAATAAATTTTTTATTAACTGTGTCGACTTCGTTTCAGTCGAATTCCTCCTGTTTATAACTTATGTTGTGGTTTCACTTGTGATTCTAAAGGGTGATTTCTTTTTGAGGTTAGGTTTTTTCAATGCATTAGTAATTGACAATCACGTGGGAATTTCAGAAACATGGTGTTCAAAGAGAAAGATGCTCAGTATGCTTTGACATTTCATCATGAATAGGACTACGTAACGAGCCACAACGTTCGAATTTTCAGTGAATGGGCCCTAGAAAAGTTGGCAACAAATCCGCTTTTATCGACGAAATTTTGTTCAGCGATGAGGCTCATTTCTCGGTTTGAATTGGCTACGTAAATAAGCAAAAAATTGCCGCATTTGGAGTGAAGAGGGCAACCAGAGCCGTTCAAGAACTGCCCGATGCATCCTGGGTCCAAAAATGCACTGTTTGTGTGAGTTGTACGCTGGTGGAATCATTGGACCCGTATATTTTTTCAAAGATGCTGTTGGGACGCAACGTATCGTGTGAATGGCCGATCGCTATCATTATCGATGCTAAACAAACTTTTTGTTGGCAAAAATGGAAGAACTGAACTTGGTTGAGCATGTGGTTTCCAACAAGATGGCGCTACATCCACACAGCTCGCGATTCTATGGCCATTTTGAGGAAAAACTTCGAGAAACAATTCACTCAAGATAATGGGACCGGTAAGTTGGCCACCAAGATCATGCGATTTGACGGCCTTTAAGACTATTTTTTGTGGGCTAACGTCCAAGTCTAAAGTCTACAGAAATAAGCCAAGCATACTATTAACCAGCTTGGGAAGACACACATTCCGAAGAAAATTCGCGGCTTCCCGGCCGAAATGCTCGAAAAAAGTTGCCCAAAATTGGAGCTTTCCGAATGGACCACCTAAGACGGCAGCCAGCGGTCAACAATTTAAATGAAATTAATCTTTCAAAAAAGTAAATGTACATGGACCCAATCTAACGTTTTCAAATAAAGAAACGATGAGATTTTGCAAATTTATGCGTTTTTTTTAAAAAAAAAAAGTTTATCAAGCTCTTAACAAATAAACCCTTATTATAAACTCGTTTTGGTTTGAGAAGATTATAAAGAACAGTTTTAATAACGTGATTTCTGGATACGGTATTTGAAAGTTTTTGGAGATGTTTTTATGCAGTTACTTTCAATTACAGCAAGTTTATTATACGGCCGTAAGGTTCGGCCAGGCCCCGAAGCTTATGTTAACCCTCCAATTTGGAATTGCGTAGAAACTTCTACTGAAACCGGTGGCAAGGTATCTTCCTTCTAAACCCGTAATATATACCACTAGTCAATACTTGGTATATATATCTCAACTTAAAAGGCCGATTAATACGTATATAATTAAGTTTAAAGTTTCTATACAATAAAAATTTGACTGAACAAATTTTCTATAAAGTAAAAATTTGACAAAATTTTCCATAGAAATAAAATTTGGAAAAAAATTTCTATTAGAAAAATTTGGAAAAAAATTTCTTAGAAATAAAATTTTGACAAAATTTTCGATAGAAATTAAAATTTTCTTTAGAAAACTTAAATTTTGTGAAAATTTTCTATAGAAATAAAAATTTTTTTTGACAAAATTTTTCTATAGAATAAAATTTTGACAAAATTTCTATAGAAATACATTTTTGACAAGTATTTCTATAAAAAAATTAAATTTTTGGTAGATTATTTTTGGCGCAGTGGCAACCGATGATTATGAACGATATTGGAAAATTTTTGTGTATTGGGGATCGGCATATATATAACTATAGACCGATATGGACCAATTTTGGCATGGTTGTTAGCGGTCTTATACTAACACCACGTTGCAAATTTCAACCGGATCGGATGAATTTTGCTTATCAAGAGGCTCCGGAGGTCAAATCTGGGGATCGATTTATATGGGGGCTATATATAATTATGGACCGATATGGACCAATTCTTGCATGGTTGTTAGAGACCATATACGAAACACACGTTACAAATTTCAACCGGATCGGAAGGAATTTTGCTCCTCTAGAGGCTTCCGGGAGCGTCAAATCTGGGGAACGGGCTTATATGGGGGCTATATATAATTACACTGAAAAAACAGTTGAAACCCACCAGGAAGGAAAACTTTCGGTTTAATTTTTAGAAAATGTTGAATATTTGTTAGAACAATTTTTAACTAAACAGATATTACCAAACGTGCATCACGCCGATGTCATAAATAAGTAAATTATTTTTCGACAAATTCCAAGAAATTTATTAGCATAACTTTAAGTTTTTTCACTTGTTAAAGCAAAATTTTGTAGTTGGAAGCGAAAATCTTTGGAGTTCAAAATTGCAAGAATGTCATTTATTGACATTACGAAGTTCATGATGGGAGCATTTTTGGTAAAAATTTCCAAATTTAAGAAATCTGAAATATTTTGAGGAAGACACGAATTTCTAGTTAACCTTTTATTGCTTCATTTGAGTATTATTTTTTCTTGGATTTAGTTAATTTACTAACGCACACAAAAATTACTTGGAATAAGGAAACTTTCTCCAAACATAATAATTCCATGAACTAAAATAAAGTTAAATTGGCTTTAGTGAAATAGAGAGTTCACTTTTTTTTGGGTGTATGGGTCGATGTGGACCAATTTTGGCATTGGTCATTAGGGAACATATACCAACACCATGTACCAAATTTCAGCCGCGATCGGTTTGAAATTGCTTCTCTTAGAGGCTCGCAAGCCAAATCGGTGGGATCGGTTTTATATGGGGGCTATATATAATTATGGACCGATGTGGGACCGATTTTTTCACGGTTATTTAGAGCCACACGCTCGGTTCTCTAATAACCATGCATTGGTTCATATCAGTCCATAATTATATATATCCCCATTTAAACCGATCCCAGATTTGCGACCTCCGGTGCCTTTTGGATGAAGCAAAATTCATCCGGATCTGGTTGAAATTTTGTACGTGGTGGCTAGTATATGATATTTTAACAACCATGCAAAAGTTGGTCCATATCAGTCATAGTTCATATATAGCCCATACAAACCATCCCGATCCCGAGATTTTGGTTTTGGAAGGCCTCTTGAGCGAGCAAATTCATCCGAGTCAGTTGAATTTGGTACATTGTGCTTAGCGTATATGGCGGTTAACAAAACCATGCCTTAACTAGGTCCATATCGGTCTATAGATTATATCATAGCCCTCAGCATAAATCGATCCCAATCACACAAAAATTAGTCCATATCAATAATTGCATAATAGCCCCCATATAAGCCGACCCCCATATTCAATTCTGGCTCCCTACGTACCATGCCAACAAGGTCCATATCGATTCGTAAATTATTTGATAGACTTACCTGCAATACTTTTTTGTCTAATATTTATTATACCACGTATGCGAGAGCTAACTCACAATTTTAGAAAACGATTTAGATTAACACATAACCCAAGTAATTCGATTGTGGATTACAGTCTTTCGTAGAAGTTTTCTACGCAATCCAAGGTGGAGGTATATTAAGCATTCGGCCTTTGGCCCGAACTTTACGGCCGTTTATACTTGTTATTTCATATAGGTTTCTCTAAAGATATTTATATTGAAGGACAATAATACAATAAGGGAATTGGGAATCAAACCCATATTCCATTTCCATGGATTCAAATTAATTAATTTAGCAATACAATTTGACAAAATCTACTATCGCAAAACAAAATTTTCTTACGAAACAAAATATTTTGGGACAAACTTTTTCCATAAAAATTAAAATCTTTGAAATAATTTTCTATGGAAATAAATTTGACAAAATTTTCCTATTCGAAATAAATTGACAAAATTTTTTTTTGAAATAAAATTTGACAAAATTTTCTATAGAAATAAAATTTTGACAAAATTTGCCTATCGGAAACAAAATTTTTCATTGACAACAAATTTTGACAAAATTTTCTATAGAAATAAAATTTTGACAAAATGTTCTATTCGAAAACAAAATTTTTTTTTGACAAAATGTTCTATCGAAAACAAATATTGACAAACTTTTCCATAGAATTAAAATTTTGACAAAATTTTCTTATAGAAATAAAAATTATGAATAAATTTCTATTAGGAAATAAAGTTTTGACAATATTTTCTATAGAATAAAATTTTGCACAAAATGTTCTATCGAAAACTCAAAAGTTTGACAAAATGTTACTAATCGAAAACAAAAATTTTGACAAAAATTCTCTCTATAGAAATAAAATTTGACAAATTTTCTATAGAAATTAAAATTTTCTACAGAAATAAAATTTGACCAAAATTTTCTTAGAAATAAAATTTTGACAAAAATTTTCTATAGAAATAAAATTTGACAAAATCTTCTATAGAAATAAAATTTGACAAAATTTTCTATAAAAAAAATTGACAAATTTTCCATAGAAATAATATTTAAAAAAAATCTATAGAAACAATATTTTGAAAATTTCTATTAAGAAATAAGTTTTTTCGTTTTGTTTTGTTATTGTTGGCTTCTCTTCAATCGTTATTGTTGTTTTTGATCTTCAGCCTTAAAGCCATGCAGGACTAAACTACAAGTGTAGCTTAACCAACAGAGGAAAAAGTATTGGCTTGTCAAATTTCTATAGAAATAAAATTTTGACAAAATGTTCTATCGAAAAACAAATAGACAAAATGTCTTCTTATCGAAAAAAAATGCTGATTAGTTGGGCCTTCTCTTCAATCGTTATTGTTGTTTTTGATCTCAGCTTAAAGCAATGCATTGACCAAACTACAAGTGTAGCTTAATGTTCTATCGAAAACAAAATTTTGACAAAATGTTCTATTGAAAACAAAATATTGACAAACTTTTCCATAGAAATAAAATTTTGACAAAATTTTCTTTAGAAATAAAATTTTGACAAAATTTTCTATGGAAATAAAATTTTGACAAAATTTCCTATCGAAAAAACAAATTTTCTATTAGAAATAAAATTTTTGACAAAATTTTCTATTAAAAAAAATTGACAAAAATTTCTTCATAGAAATAAATTTAAAAAAAATTCTATTAGAAACACAATATTTGATAAAGAATAATATTTTTATGTTTTAGTTTTTTTCCCAAAAACGGTCTTTTTCATATAATTCTTGAAAATTTCCACATATCGAACATATATTTAATTACAGTCGAATTAGCTTGCACAACATAAATGGTCTTATTTCCTTCATAATATGTTAAAAATTATATTGTAGCGGTATATGATTTTATTACATTAATGCTATTGAATGTCCAACAATTACTTTGACAAAAACTGAAAATTATAATTGAAACACGAACAAGGACATGAAAAACCTAAAATTGAATTTTGAGAATTTCTATAGTCCTCCTTCTCCATAAAATATTAATTAGAGAACCGAAGACATCTGTTCCCATACTAAAATATGTAACACTGATAACAATTAGAAATATTATAATTAAAATTAAAATTTAGAAAAGCAAAATTGCAATCGGAAACGATTCACCCGCTATTCCGATAATTGTAATCATAACTCCTAGTTTTTTGCTTCTTTTATTTTTCCTCAAAGAAGTTAAACCCGAATATTTGAAATTGGAAGAGAAATTGTTCGCTCTTTCATTTATGCCCTCAATGCCATTTTTTCTGCCTAATTCCAAGCTAATTATTCTCACATAAATTAATTACCACACAGTACAGATTTTTACAATATCGAAACAACTATACTATTAGAAAAAAATGTTTAATTAAATCGTGCCAAGTTATAAAGATAAAAAACAAAAAACATATTAAAGGATACATAAAGCGACAATAAAAATTAAAGCTCAAAATTTAATGCGTTTTTGAAAACAACCACCACCATTATAGTTTAACACCATCGGAAACATGAATGAGCCAAAATAATGGTCGAACTACCAGCAATCGGATAGTCGTGAATGCACGTCATCAAATCGAAACGTGAACATAATTCCACATTGCTATACGGGTAGATAGTTGGAAGAGGACGTTAGCACAACGCCTATAACTGAATCAAATTCACACGAAGATTTAATTGCTCGAGATCCTGACGATGAGCGAAGCAAACACAAAGAGAAAACATGCACCACTCTCGATATACGTCCCAGCAACAATTTCCACGTAAGTATGGACTCAATTGATTACGATATTGTAATTTTATGTACACTGGCTAAAAACAGAAAAAACGGAAACTTCACTAAAAACCCATCCATCGTATTTTGAAATTTATTTATTTGAAATTTTATGTCAAAATTTTATTTTTTATAGCAAAATTTTTTCAAAATTTTTAATTTTTTTATAGAAATTTTGTCAAAATTTTATTTTTATAGAAAACTTTTATTGTTTTAGAAAAATTTGTCAAAATTTTATCTCTATAAAAAATTTTGTTCTCAAATTATTTCTGTAAAAAAAGTGTCAAAATTTTATTTTTAAAGAAAATTTTGTCAAAATTTTATTTTTATAGAAAATTTTGCCAAAATTTTATTTTTATAGAAAATTTTTCAAAATTTTATTTTTAAGAAAATTTTGTCAAAATTTTATTTCTATAGAAAATTTTGTTAAATTTTATTTCTATAGAAAATTTAGTCAAACTTTTATTTTTTTTTTTTAATTTTTTCAAAATTTTATTTCTATAAAAATTTTGTTCACGTTTTATTTCAGTGAAAAATTTTGTCAAAATGTTGTTTTTATAGAAAATTTGGTCAAAATTTTATTTGTATAGAAAAATTTGTCAAAATTTTATTTTTATAGAACATTTTTGTAAAATTTTATTTTTATAGAAAAATTTGTCAAATTAATTTTTATAGAAATTTTGTCAAATGTTATTTTTATAGAAAATTTTGTCAAAATTTTATTATTATAGAAAAATTTGTCAAAGTGTTATCTCTATAAAAAATTCTGTTCTCAAATTATTTCAAAAAAAGTGTCAACATTTTCATTTTAAAGAAATTGTCAAAATTTTATTTTTATAGAAAACTTTTTGCCAAAATTTTATTTTTTATAGAAAATTTTCTGTCAAAATTTTATTTTTATAGAAAATTTTGTCAAAATTTTATTTCGTTGTGTTTGATAGTTGACGCTTTAAAACTGTTAATTATATAAAACAAAGTAAACAACAACATTGTTTTTATTTACGATGACCTCAAGCCCCCAAACTAAAACAAATATATTTAACATTTTTATTTCTATAGAAAATTCTGCTTAAATTTTATTTCTATAGAAAAATTTTAGTTCAAAATTTTATTATATTTTTTTTTTAATTTTTTCAAAATTTTATTCTATAAAAAATTTGTTCAACATTTGATTTTCAGTGAAAAATTTTCAAAACTTTGTTTATAGAAAACTTTGCAAAACTTATATCTTTATAGAAATTTTTTCAAAGTTTATATTTTATATTAGAAAATTTTGTCAAAATTTTATTTTTACAGCAAAATTTGCCGTCAAAATTTTATTTTATAGAAAATTGTCAACATTTTATTTCTATAGAAAATGTTGTCAATATTTTATTTTTGATAGAAAAATGTTGTCAATATTTTAATTTTTGAATAGAAAATGCTTGTCAAAATATTAATTTCTATAGAAAATCCCAGCAAAAAAGAGCTTTGGATCCCCAATCTGTTGATCCGGAAGTAGTGCCAAACTTGGATCATCTCCAATTTGAATTTTACATTTGGACTTGTCATAGGACGGAAGTACTCCTTTTTGGATCCTTTTGCATTGCTTTAGAAGTTGTGCCTGGAAGTTAATTTGAATGAAGAAATTTAAAAAGCGACAAAAAAATTTTTTTTTTCAACCAATTTCACCTTTTTTCATCAATATGTTTTATTACACAATTATTTTCCTATTATCTAATTTTTTTTACAATTTGAAAAACTTTTTCGCTCCGACCAGGGGTTGAACCTGGGTTTGCTGGCACAATAACAGAACGCTTAGCACACTCAGCCACAAACGCGATTGAGCATAAAGCGTCGGGAAGGTCAATTCAAATGTTGGTGATATGATCGTAAATACGACACCATGGAATAACATTCTAATTGCTTCTCGACGATGTTCTTTATTAGTCATTGAAACGAAAAAATAAAGAAACCGCAGCGTTCAAATCTCACAGCGGCGCAATTTTTATCAAATATTATTCTAAAAAAATTATTTTTTTTATGTCATGCATCTGTTTTTATTTTTTATTTTCGCATATATTATCTCATAAAATATTTTTTCATTAAAAATCTACAAAAATTAAAAGTTCTCGTAATTTGTAAACATTCTCAAAAGAACTTCCATGCGAAGCGGGGGAAAAAAAAAAAAAAAAAGGTTTCAAACGGCCACAGGTTCAAATTCCTTAGCGGGGGATGAAATTTTATTTTTTTTTTTAATTATTTATTTATTTATTTATTTTTACTTTTTTATTAATTTCTATTTTTTTTAGTTTTCTATTTTTTTGTAAAATTTAATTATACAAAATTTGCACTTAAAATAGCCTGATTGCGTTCTTTCTTAATACTTGTCCACAAGCACTGGCATCGGATAGAAAAATCATTGGCTGGGATCCAGATGCGCTTTAGAAGAAATGTTTCTGCACTTGTCCAAAAGGACTGCCAATCGGAAGTTGGAAAACAATTATTGGGGGATCCCACGATGCCGCTTTTAGAAGAAATGTTGTGGACTGTCACAAAGGACTGCCATCGGAAGTTGAAAAAAACTCGATGGGGGGATTCTGGGATGGCTTTAAAAAGAAATGTGTTTGTGGAACAACTTCCAATTTTTTTTGCAGGCGAATGTTTTGTCAAATTTTTATTTCTATAGAAAATTTTTGTCTTTTGAAGCCCTTGAGTTCTTGGTGACCAATCAAGTTGTAAATTTTAGCCTAACCTCTTTAGAAAGTAACCCCATGATTGGGTTTGTTCCAACCTGCAATTACATGATCGGCCGCCCTGTACACTGAAAAAAATATTGTCGTGAAGCCGTCCAAAGATTTCCCATGTCTTTAAAATTTACGAATGCAAAATTTTGCTTAGCCCATTAGCAAGACGCATTTTCTCTAATATTAAAAGCTTTTTTCCTTGTCCAAAAGTTCGATAAGGGATAAGCTCAGATTGGTTCAACTGTGAACTCTGGAAATGTCTATTGGTGAATTGGAAAAAACGTTGCATACAAATTGTACAACATTTTATGGTGTTACCACAATGTAGCAAAGACTGGTTGCGTTTGAAAACGAACAAAAATGGGCAACACTAATACAAAATTAAAAAAAAAAAACAAGTGGTTTGTAAATAAAAGAAAAATCGATGAAAATTTTCGGTTGTTATTAACAACTATCATTAACGTAACACATTGCCTTTTTTCTTTTATTTTGCTATGGTTTCGTTATATTGTTCGCTTAAAAATGACAAAATGCGCATTTTCCAAGATTAGTCCAAAAGAATTATGGGTTTCAAGCTATTGCAATATACCGCCAAATATTTAAATCGGGCATATGTAATAGCAATTGGGAAATTTCTACCAGAGCTCTGCTGGAATAGGACGCTTACATGATGAACCTGAGAAGGTGTAAATCAGAATGGTTATTGTCCGCCCTGTGTTTCATTAAAACATCACATGACCATTGGACAACGTACGATGGAGGTACTATGTATGGCAACATTTTCCTGGAATAGTGCAATGGTTGGCACTTTACCAATTCCTATGTTGACTACCTACAGCTTAATCCCATTCAAGGTGGGTACTTTGTTCAGTTTTTTCACCAAACTCTAAATGCAAAACTATATATGTCAAAACTTTAATGGAAAAGTTTTAAAGCATTGATTGCGTACAATTTCATATTTTAAACTTAATTAGAAAAGTATCTACGGCAAAAATGAAACATAAAAAGAACAATAGGAACAGAAATAAGTTGCTAAGACTTACCATGAGATAGATGAGCCTGATATGAATAAAAACGAGGTAAGAAATACATTGAAAGGAAAGAAATATATTTATGAACATTTATATATATTGTTGTAGATATTTACATGGATGATTTTAATAAAATGTACATGATTTTTATATTTTATTTATGATTTATGTTATTAGAAATACTACAATTAATTTACTATCCCCAAAAAAAGAATATGCCTATAATTTTTTTGTCATCGAATTTATGTTACTTCAATTTTGCCAAATATGAGAAAACTCTTCTAGTTTTAATTTCTTAATGATGTTCACTTTTTTCTGGGTGTAGCGACACAATTTACTCTTCAGGGTACATAGTTTACACAATCCATGTAGATTTGTGATTGAACATAAAATAAAATAAAAAAATATCACACAGAAAAAATTGCCGTAGTTAAACTAACGCTATTGCACATATAATATTGTTTCAGTTTAATAACAACTCACAACTAATAGTTTAAGTATTCTAATTATGTTGAATAACTAAAAATAACAATGGAGAAACGAAATTTGAACCGATTCCGGTTAACCGGACATTTCCATGAGAGTTAAAATAATAGATACCTTAATTGTTTATTTCTGTAGTTTAAAATATTAGTTGGAGAGTAAAATAAAAAATAGATCGCCACGACATCGGTTTCCCGCTACTCTAAACGCTCTGAACAATTATGTTATTGATAACCTTGCCTTACAGGTTACCCAGTATTTATCTCTTCATTATTTTATTTTCTGTCTTAGCTGGCGCCATGTCTAATGTGAAGAGTTATAAAGTAAAAGGCATTATCACAACATCCTGGTTTAACAACGCTTTGTGGAAATCTAAAAATGTGAGTAAAATTTAGTTCAATTTTCGTGCGTGGTAGTTCATTCTTCCTATAAAACAGTTCACTTTTTTCGGTGCGCAAAGGATGATTGTTTAAGAGCTTTTGCAAAATATTTCAATCTTTTTTGAAACGATAGTTCGTAAATTATAGTATAATTTTATGTTTTATATCATGCAAATGTTGACCGCGACTGCGCCTCAAATGTCGATTCGCTTAGTCCAGTTATGGCATACCCTTTCCAACATTCCGGGCCAGTATCTCACGAATAAATGCTTCAATGTTGTATTCCAATGCGTCAATTGAAGCGGGCTTTAAGATAGTCCAAATAGTTCAAAGGCGTTAAATCTAGCGATCTAGACGGCAAATTGACCGGTCCCCAACATGAAATGAAATGTTGGCCGAACTCATCTCTAAATAAATGCATTGTTACACGTGCTGTGTGGCATGTGGCACCTCCTTGTTGAAAGCACATGTCATGCCGGTGACGCTCGTACATTTTGGGAAATAAGTCTGGATATCAGTTTTTTCCCCAATTCACAGTTACGTTACGATTCGCAACATCTTTGATGAGGCAATCAACCGCACCAAACTGTGACTTTTTCTGGATGCATTGGTAGCTCTTGCTATGCTTTTGGCTTATCTTCACTCCAAAAGCAACAATTCTGCTTATTGAGCCAAAAATGAGCTTCGTCGCTGAACTCAATTATTCGATAAGAAGCGCGCGATGAACTTTTTTAACAGAGCCTGCATTCTGATAGTAAAATTCAATAATTTGAAACCTTTTGTAAGACGATTCCTTGCTAAATTATAGACCAAACTGAAGATGTTTGACAGTAAAACAAAATACGACACACATGAGGCCATACGGTTTCGGGATGAGGGATTCCAGAACAGTCCACACTGTTACAGACTAGATAAGATCGTCCCATCGACACGACTGATATTGTTGATGAATCCACAAAATAACAGGATGTCAAAATCGATCCAGAAACACGCTCGTCAACCCTGAGTAACAGAAAGAAAGAGAGAAGATCATTAAGGACTCCAATTCTATATACACATATACTTACTGCAGTTACAGATATAGACCAAGATGAAACATCTTCAGGAGAAAAAAAAAAAACAAACTCATACTCGACACCCATATTCTCCAGTATCAGCATACTCAGTACGACATGATTCGAATGAGGACTCGCATCAAAAATGGGGTTCAGATGCAAGTGTCCTGTGAAGAGAAGATGCTTTGAAATACAGCTACTAGGAACTGGGAAATTATAATATATTGCTTTAAATTACTGCCAGACCTGGAAAATGGTAATGAAAATAGTCTGTTATCTTTTTAGGAATAATCAGGTTCAACAGAAAAACATAATTGCGTGGGTTTGACTAAATACCCAGCAAAAAAATTTGGAAGTTCTTTTAAAGGCACAACTTTAAATGCAATTCCAGAATATGC